>CM035152.1:166331066-166618144 GCA_020205615.1 Panax quinquefolius
GTGAGTTACAAAAAAAATGTATCTAGAATTATTATTAGGGTCATAGAAAAGTGAATAAATATTTCAATTAAATCAAAAAAGATAATTAATGTAAAAAAAATTATTAATTAACATGTTAAACTTAATTAGATCATTTATTTCAAGACAAATAAATAGAGTATTAAACTTTGTTGGAAATGGGATTTGAAACATTAAATATTAGAGCATTTTGAGGCTCAATTAAATGAGGGACCCATATTCCAAAAATATCGGATTTTTGCACAAATGCGTTCTCCTCAACGAGGAGTATAACGTGGTATATTTATGTGTTCAAATCCATTAAGAATTGAATGAGAAAATTGACTTCAAAGTCACCTACTTGAAATGTTAAAAACTGCAAAAGTCCAACATAGGGCACTAGAGGGAAAATTGAAGTCTTTATATATGGGATGTTTAATTAATGGGAAGGGCCCCGAGGGCACCCCACTTTTAATGGAAGGAGAAGACTTAGCCAAAACATGGTTCAAACTCCACATCGCGTCACATTCATTGGTCCGGTCGAGTTTAGTTCGAGTTAAGTAAGGCGGTGTCGTGATATATAACTTTTTGAACAAAATTTGTTTAATAAATTATCAAATTTTATTTAAGTTATTATCAATACTACGTAGTTTTGATGGTGCCAACGGTAATAAACTTCCTACTTAGGCTATAAATTAATCTATTTGGGCGCTAAAAACAGATTGTAATTTTTCCATTTCCATTCTACATTTTTCTGTCCCGTCCTGCTAAAGAAATTTTTACTGCTCGAAAAATCCGCTCAAGAGATACTTTTTCTCGCTTCTGCAATTCAATATTTTCATGTTCCGCTTCTGCGAAGATAAGTTTTCCGTTTACGTAAAATTCCTTGAAATTGCGATAAGTTTTTCCCGCTTTTCTTCACGCATCATTAACATCCATTTAAGTTCAGTACATAACATATAATTTGGTTCAAAGTGTTCTTAATTTTGAAGTGCTTCTAATTAAGAACTGGAAATCCGTTTTATCTTGGGAAACAATTATTCATTTAATCCTTAGCACCAGTGAGGGAATAAATTTGTTTTAAGGAGACTTTGTGAATTCAAAGGACTCGGATTTATTTGTTACTCATTTTATAATTTGTTTATGTTCTGCATAAATTTTATTTTATATCTACATATATTAAATAATACTATATATTACAGATAACAAATTTAAAAGTAAACTATTATTCTAAGATTTTTGAAGAAAAACACGGACCACGTTGGTTTGGGTCGTATGAATACTCAAATTTGGATGTTGCCCTATTATAGGTAACATATTTTCTTTTATTATATATATATATATATATATATATATGTGTGTGTGTGTGTGTGTGTGTGTGTGTGTGTGTGTGTGTGTGTGTGTGTTAACGCAAAGATCTTCTGTCACGTTCCAATCACTTAATACGTCCTGATCATGCACAGTAAACACGATCAACACCAAAAACTTGACGGCTTCTACCGTTGGGGGATAGCTCAGGCGTGAGAGTCAGTACCGATGTTCACAAGGGTTAACAATAGAGGATAATAATATCTAGTGTATTGAGAGAGAGCCTTCTTGGTTGAATGTGTGTACCTTTTCTTGAAGAATTCCTTGCTAGGTTATACTCTCTTGCCCGATTTATCGTGCCACCCACTACTTGTCGATCATTTTCACTCCTCGATTGATTTCTTACCGATTGCATGCGGTATGTCACCTTTTTCATGCACTGTTTATGTGACGACCCCAAAATAGGTCCATTCCATCCAACCCATTCTGAGTCGCCAAATACATGGTACAGAAACAACTACAACTTTATTATCACAACAATAAAACTGTGAGTTTAAATACAAATATTATCTTCTGCATAATATTTATACTCAAATAAATCCTCATCACATTTATTGATACATTATTTTACAAATATGGTGAGGACTACTAAACAACTCTCTCTAAAACCTTCATTCCATACCCCGACTAAGACTCGCTACATTCTCGCCTCCCGAGAAGAAAAATGGAACAACAAGGAAAAGGGTGAGCTCAACTAGCCCAAAGAAAGAATGTTATAACTAAGATAATATACAACAAATTATCGTTAGTCTCCAACAGGGAAAAATCGATAGAATCAATAGACAACAAGTTTCGGATCAATATTCGCAATGTGAAATAATAATTCATAGTAAGAGTTACGTAGAGAATGAAATCTACTATAATCTATGAATTTAATAGTTCATCATCAATATTTTATCCTCGTAACATCACCAATATTCATCTCAAATCAAATATTCATCTTTGCACTACAGGCCAAAGATATTCATCAATCCATTATGTTCATCTCAACACTGCTTCATCTTTGCACTAAACTAAAGGCTAAAGATATTCATCGATTCCATTCATGTTCATTTAAACACTGCTCATCTTTGCACTAAAGGCCAAAGATATTCATCACTCACCATGTTCATTTAAACACTGCTCATCTTTGCACTACAGAAGCCAAAGATATTCTTCAGAAATCATTCATCTTTGCACTACGGTGCCAAAGATATTCTTCAAAATCATTCATCTTTTTTGCTACGGTGCCAAAGATATTCAATACTATCATCATTTAAGACCGAGGATGATGAAAAATACTTTTAAAGAACGAATCCAAGGAAACAAAATGACAAATATTATGGATTCGTACTTTAAACAATCCGAATTTCAAAAATACTTCATCACAAAGAAGTAAAATTCAAGAATGATCAAAACATGGATACAATCAAAGCTAGTATCCAAAATAGATATTTTGAGACGAAAAAGAAAAATTTTCATTTTTCTATGAATAGTCTTAGATTCGTGAATAAGTCAGATATCGTGAATAAAGCCGTATCGTGAATAAGAAACTCACACCAAAAGATAGAAATTCCATAAAAACATCTTCACGCTTCATTAATAGTACTCGTGAATAAGAACTCGTGAATAAGAACTCATGAATAAGAACTCATGAATAAGAACTCATGAATAAGTAACCCCGACATGAAAAAGTTCCAAATTTGATAAAAAGTTCCAACCAATATTTCAAAGATAATGATATCAAGAATTAATATCATTTGAGAAGAAAATAACATCCCTTACCTCAAAGAATCAAGATTTCTTGGGAGAAAGGTCAAGTGATCTTTGAATGAAACTAATCTTAACAAAGAACTCTCAAAGTATCTAAATACTCACAAAATACACTCAATAATATAGAGAGAAAAGAGAGAAAACTTTGTTTCCGTGTGATTTTCAATTCTAACTTAAATTTCTATTTATAGGAAAATGTTAGCCCACGCCAGAAGCGGACTTGACTTGCTACACCGATGGCTTTACTCGCTACTATTGCCACTCCACCACATTTGAAATAAAATTCAGCACATTTCTTCACCAACCACAAGTGGGGCCCACTCAATTCTAGAATTTTCTACCAAAATCAATTATAAACCTAATTTCCTAATCCGACACCTCTTAAAATTCACAACAAATCATTCGTGCATTTTTAACGGTTCAAAATTTGTGGACATATACTCAACTTATGTATGTATAACATATCCAAAAATTACAACGATCCAACTAGTTGGATTAAAAATTATAACCCCGCAATATATCTCAAAACCCTCGATTTGATTTTTAATACCTCCAATCCGATAAAATACTTGATAAAACACCTCAACATTAATTCCTTCATTAATAACCACATAAATAAATCCATCATTTATATTCATATAAAATAAATATTTCCTTATCATATGAATCAATAATTAATTATTCACAAATAATATTACGTAATCACATTTATGACAACCAGTTTTCCTGGAAAGAGGGGCTTTCCGATAAGGATCTCTCCTTATCGGTAGCAATTATTAGGTGACCAAACCTCTCCTCGATGTAACTTTCTAGACATTGCCAATAATGCTATCTAATAATATTATATGAATTATTGATCCGATAATAGAAATATCAGCGCAAACAATTATTGAACAACAATAATATAAAATATCAACGCAAAGAATTATCAATCAATAAAATAAAATAACTAATGTGAAAATTATCGAGTAAAGGCCTTCTTACGTAAGGATCAATAATTCAACAATTACATGCAATACTGCAAATGCTCTCAGCAACCACGCCAGACATCAGTATTTTAACCACCGGTATTCCAATGCCTTAATAAAGAATAACTACTGTTTGTGACGCCCCCAAAATAGTATACACAACACCCATTCCGAAGTCAAAAATACATGGTACGTAAACAACTACATCTTTATTATTACAACAAGAAATCTGTGAGTTTAAATACAAATATTATCTTCTAGATAATATTTATACTCAAATAAATCCTCATCACATTTATTGATATATTATTTTACAAAAATGGTGAGGACTACTAAACAATCCTTTCTAAAACCTTCATTCCATACCCCCGACTCGTATTTCGCTATATTCTCGCCTCCCGAGAAGAATGGAACAAAAGGAAAAGGGTGAGCTCAACTAGCTTCAGAAAAATATTATGACTAAGATAATATACAACAAATTATCGTTAGTCTTCAACAGGAAAAATCGATAGAATACAATGTATAACAAGTTTCGGATCAATATTCGCAATGAAATAATAATTCATAAAGAGTTACGTAGAGAATGAAATCTACAATAATCTATGAATTTAATTAATCCATCATCAATATTTTATCCTCGTAACATCAATCAATTTTCATCTCAAATCAAATATTCATCTTTGCACTACGAGCCAAAGATATTCATCACCGGTCATGTTCATTTAAACACTGCTCATCTTTGCACTACAGCCAAAGATATTAATCACCATCATGTTCATCTCAACACTGCTCATCTTTGCACTACAGCCAAAGATATTCTTCAAAATCATTCATCTTTGCACTACAGCCAAAGATATTCAATAATATCATCATTTAAGACCGAGGATGATGAAAATATTTTTAAAGAACGAATCCAAAGAAACAAAATGACAAGGATTAAGGATTTATGATTCGTACTTTGTTTTATCCATGTCCAACAATACCTCAAAAATAATCATAGTGGTGTAAAATTCAAGAATGATCAAAACACGGATACAATCAAAGCTAGTATCCGTATAGATATTTTGACGAAAAGAAGAAATTTTATTTTTCTATGAATAAAGTGCAGATACGTGAATAGTCTCAGATATCGTGAATAGTCTCGATACGTGAATAAGTAACTCCGACACCAAAAGATAGAAATTCCACAAAAAAACATTTTCACGCTTTCATTAATAAGACTCGTGAATAAGAACTCGTGAATAAGAACTCATGAATAGTAACTCGTGAATAATAGTAACTCATGAATAAGAACCCCATATGAAAAAAGTTCCAAATTTGATAAAAACGTCGATCAATATTTCAAAGATAATGATATTGAAGAAATAATATCATTACGAAAAAATAATATCCCTTACCTCAACGAATCAAGATTTCCGGAAGGAAAGGCTCAAGTGATCTTTGAATGAAACTTGTACCAATAAAGAACTCTCAAAGTATCTAAATACTCACAAAATACGCCAACAATATATAGAGAGAGAAGAGAGAAAACTTTGTTTCGGTGTGATTTTCAATTCTAACTTAAATCTCATTTATAGGAAAATGTTAGCCCGCAAAAGCGCAGATTTGACTGCTACCGATGGCTTTACTTTACTCGCTACTATTGCCACCCACCACATTTGAAATAAAATTCAGCACATTTCTTCACCAACCACAAGTGGGGCCCACTCAATTCTAGAATTTTCCACCAAAATCAATTATAACCCTAATTTCCTAATCGCACACCTCTTAAAATTCATAACAAATCATTCGTGCATTTTTAATTCGCTTCAAAATTTGTGGACATATACTCAACTTATGTATGTATAACATAACCAAAAATTACCACAATCCAACTATTTGATTAAAAATTATAACCCCGCAATATATCTCAAAACCCCGATTTAATTTTTAATACCTCCAACTGCAAAAATACTCGATAAAACACCTCAACAATAATTTCTTCATTTATAACCACATAAATAAATCCATCATTTATATCCACATAAAATAAATATTTCTTTATCATATGAATCAATAATTAATTATTCACAAATAATATTACGTAATCACAATTATGACAACCAGTGCCGCTCCCGTGAAGGGGGCTTTCCGATAAGGATTTCTCTCATCTTGGCGCCAAGCAATTAGGTGACCAAACCTCTCCTCGATGATCAACTTTCTAGACATTGCCAATAATGCTATCTAATAATATTATTCAAATAATATGAATTATTGATCCGATAATGGAGATAATGTGCGTAAGGACAATTATCGAACAACAATAATATAAAATATCAACGCAAAGAATTATCGAATAAAATAAAATATCAATGAAAGAATTACTGTGAAAAAATTATTGAGTAGTGCCTTCACGTAAGTGATCAATAATTCAACAATACTGCAATGCACCGTGCAGTGCTCGCAAGCAACCACGCCAGACATCGATTTTAACCACCGGGTATTCCAATGGTCTTAATTGTAATAACTACGCCAAGTTATTTTTAACCAACTTATATTTGTCGCTTTCTTCATCCAATCGCTTTTCACATGGGGCCCACACATGGTCATTTACTACTGTCAGCATTTAATATTCCCCGACAAAGACGATTTAATATTCCACGACCAAACGAATATTCCCGACAACAATGAATATTTTATAACCACTTGCTTATTTTGAAATATTTATGATTTAACCCTTAACTATCCACATTAATCAAATCAACCCTTACTATTTCAAAATAATAAATAAAGGAAATTCCTTTTATTTAAAAAATTTCGGTCTTACAACCTCCCTTCTTATGAAATTTCGCCTCGAAATCGACGACGACGTGTGGTTTTCAAAAGGTGAGGATACCTCGCTTTCATTTCCGCTTTCCAATTCCTGTGTCATTTCTCTATAGCATGATTCCTCCACAAAACTTTAACTTGTGGTATGACCTTTTCACAGTAGGGACATGCTCCTTTCCATCCAAGATCTTGATAGTACCTCCTCATACGTTAAGTCTTCTACTATCTCGTCCTGGCTCTAACTCAATAACGTGGTTCGGTCTTTCACATATTTACGGGTACGGATATGTGAAACACATTATGAACACGAGACATACTTTTGAGGTAACGCAAGTCTATAGGCTACATTTCCTACTTCCTCAAGAATTTGAAATGGACCAATAAATCGTGGATCGAGCTTTCCTCTCTTCCCAAATCTCTTGTAACTCCCTTTCACGGAGCAACTCGCAACAATACATGATCCCCTACATTAAATTCCACGTCCTTTCGATGAAGATCCGCATAACTCTTTTGTCGATCTTGAGCCGCTTTGTATACGCTGTCGAATCATTTGGATCTTTTCTTGTAGTCATACGTATTTAACTCCCTAGTCCCAACAATGTTGCTTCACCCACCTCATCCCAACATATATGGAGAACGACATTTTCGTCCCATATAATGCTTCAATGGAGCCACACCTATACTTGCTCGATAACTGTTGTTGTAGGAGAATTCCACCAATGGTAAATACTTATCCCAACTACCCTTGAAGTCTAGGACACAGAGTCTTAATAAATCTTCAAGAGTTTGAATAGTCCTCTCGATTGTCCGTCTGCTTTGGGGATGGTATGTCAACTAAATCGCAAACCGCGCTCCATAGCTTTTTGCAAGCTAACCCAAAATCTTGAAGTGAATCTTGGGTCACGATCCAAACTATGGATACAGTATGCCATGCAACCTCACGATCTCATTTACGTACATATACTAAAGAAGACGCTCAAGAGAATAAGTCTCCGTGACGGCAAGAAATGAGCGCACTTGGTTAATCTATCAACAATAACCCAAATAAAGATTGATGCCTTGAGAAACCGTAGGAAGACCCGTAATCGAAATCCATGGTAATGTGTTCCCACTTCCATTCCTAATCTCAAGTGGTTGCAATGGACCCTTAGGTACTAGATGCTCCGCCTTTACACGCTGGCAAGTTAAACACATCGAGATAAACTTTGCAATCTCTCTCTTCATATTATTCCACCAAAATGTATGTCAAGATCACGATACATTTTAGTACTTCCGTGATGGATTGCAAATGGTGTATTGTGTGCCTCCATCATAATCTTGTACTTCAAATCGTAGTCGTTAGGAACACAAAGTCTAGAGTGGACTCAAGTATTCCTTCTTCATCAATTCTCGCCCTAATAGCTCCTTCAGTACTTTCTTCTTCATACGATCACCCTGCCTGGGCTCGAGCAACCTTAACTTTTTCTATTAAAGTTGGCTCTATGCGTATACTTGACATCATCGCACTCTGCTCCTCGCATATGATCTTCTACTCAATGCGCCGCCTACCACGCTCGCTTTTACCAGTGGTGGTATCAATAGTGTGGTCGTAGTCTTTCAATAGCTCGAGCCAACGTCACGCCGCATGTTGAGTTCTTTTTGAGTGAAGAAATATTTAAGGCTTTTATGATCCGAATATATCTCCACTTTCTCCCCATATAGATAGTGCCTCCATATCTTTAATACGGAACGATCACCGCCGCTAACTCTAGATCATGAGTAGGATAATTCCTCTCATACTCTTTAAGTTGTCATGAGGCATAAAGCTATGACTTTCCCACGCTGCATGAGAACACATCCTAACCCTTTGCTCAAGCATCACAGATAACAAATCCATCCGAACCAGATGGTATTGTTAGAACAAAATAAAATAAGTCTCCTCTTAAGCTCTTGAAACTTTTCTCGCATTCTTCGCCTCCAAACGAATTTCAGATCCTTTCGAAAGTTAGTGAAGTTAATGGAATAGCGATTCGAGAAAACCCTTCCACGAATCTCCGATAATAACCAAATAAGCCCAAAAGCTACGTGATTTCAACCACCGACTTTCGGTTGCTTCTAACTTCAGATTGCTTCAATCTTCACGGATCAACAGATACTCCATGTTTTGACACCATTGATGCCCAAGAAATGCTACTTCCTCAAGCCGTAACTCGCATTTCTTCAATTTGGCATATAGTTGGTTTTCACGAAGCCTTTGAGTACCAAATTTCAAATGGTGCTCATGATCTTCACGACTTTTGGAATATATAAGGATGTCATCAATAAAGACAACAACGAATCGATCCAAATATTCCTCAATACTCGGTTCATCATATCCATGAAAGCCAGCAGGAGCATTAGTTAGTCCGAAAGACATGACTAAGAATTCATAATGCCCATACCGAGTTCAAAGGCGCCTTTGAATATCCTCGCCTCTAATCTTCACCGATGATATCCGTAATCGAAGATCGATTTTGAAAAGAATTGAGCCCCTCTCAATCGGGTTAAACAAGTCATCAATACGAGGTAGAGGATACCTATTCTTGATGGTGACATGGTTCAATTCCGATAGTCAATACAAAGTCGCATACTCCCGCTCTTTCTTCTTTACAAATAAAACAGAGCACCCCAGGAGATGTATTAGACGAATGAAACCAATGTCCAACAATTCCAGAGAGTTGGACCTTTAACTCCCGAAGTTCAATAGAGCCATTCGATATGGGGTTTTAGAAATGGGCTTTGTACGTTTCAAGATCAATAAAGAATTCAACTTCACGCTCGGGGTAGACCGGAAGTTCTTCTGAAATACGTCAGAAAGTCAATAACAACAGAATATTATTCAAATTTGGACGTGTCTTTATTCAAATCCATAACATGGGCTAAGAAAGCTTGACATCCGCTTTTTCAATAAACGAATAGCTTTATGATTAGATATGACAATGATTGATTTTAATGGTTTAGTTGCTTGAATTGCATACAACAGTTGGTTAGAATATGAAAACTAACAACCTTACGAAAACAATCAATTTTGGCATGATGAGTAGTTAACCAATCAATCCCTAAAATCACATCAAAAGCAAGTATCTTTAAAGAGATAAGGTCAATGTAAGGTAATGGTGCCAACTTGAATCAAACAAGATTTATAAACAAGGATGTGATGAAAGTTTCTCCTAACGGAGTTTCCACAGATAGTCAAAGTCTAATTTCTCCGAGTCAAGTTTAAACGCTGAGCACACGCAGAGAGATAAAATGAATGGGTAGCACCGGTGATCAAGTAAGGTATAAACTTCGCAAGAATTTATAAATAGCTTACCCGTAATCACCTCGTTTGGGTTCTCGATTATGACCAACCACAACAAACGCTTCTTCCTAATCGTTGACTTTAACTTTTCTCGGGGATGATCTTTTGAGTCACCGTCCCTCACCGAACTAGGTTTCGCCATCGCATAATCTCGAAAGCGATATGTCCTTCCTTTCCACAACTATAGCATACCTTGAACTGTTGTGGGCGCTTTGACCGATATGTCCCTCTTTTCCTCATTTGTAGCATATGACCGGTGGTCGATCTCCTCCTTAGAACCGCTTCTTTTGCCGACCGACTGCCGTCTTCACATAGTCGTTGTTAAATCTCCTCTTTTAAAATCTCCTCCCGACTCGCTTTTCGCTTTTCACGACCATGATTACCACCAGAGTGGTTACCATTTCGTCCGTCTCTGCTTTTTTCTCCGCAGTTATCATTATTCTGCTGATCGCTATCTCTCGTACGATCCTCGGTTATGGTCCTCAACGACTGCACTCGTTATCTCGCTTCTAATAATTGAGCCCTGCTTTACAACATCTCGAGTAAAGAGAAGTTTATGAGAAATGAGATACCGACGTATCTTGCCGTTTTCAAACCTCTAAGAAACATCCGCGTCATAATCCTCATCATTCTCCACCAAATGAGAGTGCAAACCTCGATAACTCGCAAACTTTGCCTCGCATCGAGACACCGCCATGTTGTTTTGCTCTAATCGATGAACTCCACTTCCTTCATACGATTTAACACTTTCGTGAAAGTATTTGTCATTAAATAGTCTCTCAAACGCCTCTCCCAAGACATGCCGAGTCATACCGGATGGGTACGCTTCACGATTCTCCACCAATGAGTCTGCCGCCACGGAACATAAAGGTGGCGAATGGAACCTTCTGTTTCTCCGTGCATCCCAAGACATCGAATATCTTGGTAATTTGCTTCGACCCATGTTTCCGCCATGATCGGATCCGCTTTCCTTAAATTCGTGGTCCCAACTCTTTGACTTGCCATTGTGATAACCCGTGAATTGCTATCATTTCCTCCTCAGATTTTGAACACGAGTCTCCTCGCCCGATTTTTGCATGAATCGCAAAAAACTTCTAAACATCCCCTCGCTCATCATCTCGCTCCATGGTGTTGTTCACAGAGGAACATTGCCACCGTTGTGACGCTCTCCTCATTTAGGTAAAGACAGCATCTCCACTACCAAATTTACTCCCATATAATATTCTCAATGACATTCTCAAATCATCATATAAAACAAGGGTTAATTAAGGAAATCAATATATCACATAATATCCCTATATATCGCTAACTAACAAATAAGCTTAGTAGGACACACTAAATAAGGATTTACTCGCCTCCCTCCTAGTTCTATTCCCCGATCTCCGCCAGAGAGATCATATCCCTAAGCTCGATACCAACCGTGACGCCCCCAAAATAGTATACACAACACCCATTCGAGTCGCCAAATACATGGTATGTAAACAACTACATCTTTATTATTACAACAAGAAAAAGCTGAGTTTAAATACAAATATTATCTTCTGACAATATTTATACTCAAATAAATCCTCATCACATTTATTGATACATTATTTTACAAAAATGGTGAGGACTACTAAACAATCCTTTTCTAAAACCTTCATTCCATACCCCACTGCATCGCTATATTCTCGCCTCCCGAGTAAGAATGGAACAAAAAGGAAAAGGGTGAGCTCAACTAGCTCAAGAAGAATATTATGACTAAGATAATATACAACAAATTATCGTTAGTCTTCAACAGGAAAAAAATCGATAGAATACAATAGACAACAAGTTTCAGATCAATATTCGCAATGAAATAATAATTCATGTAAGAGTTACGTAGAGAATGAAATCTACAATAATCTATGAATTTAATAAATTCATCATCAATATTTTATCCCTCGTAACATCAATCAATTTTCATCTCAAATCAAATATTCATCTTTTTGACTGTGTGCCAAAGATATTCATCATTAATCATGTTCATTTAAACACTGCTCATCTTTGCACTACAGCCAAAGATATTAATCGGTCCATCATGTTCATCTCAACACTGCTTCATCTTTGCACTACAGCCCAAAGATATTCTTCAGAAATCATTCATCTTTGCACTACAGCCAAAGATATTCAATAATATCATCATTTAAGACCGAGGATGATGAAAATATTTTTAAAGAACGAATCCAAAGGAAACAAAATGACAAGGATTAAGGATTTATGATTCGAGACTTTGTTTTATCCATGTCCAACAATACCTCAAAAATAATCATAGTGGTGTAAAATTCAAGAATGATCAAAACACATGAATACAATCAAAGCTAGTATCCGAATAGATATTTTGAACTAAAAGAAGAAATTTTATTTTTCTATGAATAGTCAGATATCGTGAATAGTCAGATATCGTGAATAAAGTCTTAGATACGTGAATAAGTAACTCGACACCAAAAGATAGAAATTCCACAAAAAAACATTTTCACGCTTTACTGAATAAGACTTTGTGAATAAGAATCGTGAATAGTAACTCATGAATAGTAACTCGTGAATAAGAACTCATGAATAATAGTAACCCCATATGAAAAAGTTCCAAATTTGATAAAACGCCAGATCAATATTTCAAAGATAATGATATCAAGAAATAATATCATTACGAAAAAATAATATCCCTTACCTCAACGAATCAAGATTTCTAAGGAAAGGCTCAAGTGATGTTGAATGAAACTTGTACTTTGAATAAAGAACTCTCAAAGTATCTAAATACTCACAAAATACGCCAACAATATAGAGAGAGAAAGAGAAAACTTTGTTTCGGTGTGATTTTCAATTCTAACTTAAATTTATTTATAGAAAATGTTAAATTACCGTAAGCATTTCTTGACTGCTACCGATGGTTTTACCTGCTACTATTGCCACCCACCACATTTGAAATAAAATTCAGCACATTTCTTCACCAACCACAAGTGGGGCCCACTCAATTCTAGAATTTTCCACCAAAATCAATTATAACCCTAATTTCCTAATCGACACCTCTTAAAATTCATAACAAATCATTCGTGCATTTTTAATCGGTTCAAAATTTGTGGACATATACTCAACTTATGTATGTATAACATACCCAAAAATTACCACAATCCAACGGTCGGATTAAAAATTATAACCCCGCAATATATATCTCAAAACCCCGATTTAATTTTTAATACCTCCAACTGCAAAATACTTGATAAAACACCTCAACAATAATTTCTTCATTTATAACCACATAAATAAATCCATCATTTATATCCACATAAAATAAATATTTCTTTATCATATGAATCAATAATTAATTATTCACAAATAATATTACGTAATCACAATTATGACAACCAGCCGCTCCTGTGAAAGGGGGCTTTCCGATAAGGATTTCTCCTTCATCGCGCCGCAATTAGGTGACCAAACCTCTCCTCGATGTAACTTTCTAGACATTGCCAATAATGCTATCTAATAATATTATTCAAATAATATGAATTATTGATCCGATAATGGAGATAATGCGTGCTGACAATTATCGAACAACAATAATATAAAATATCAACGCAAAGAATTATCGAATAAAATAAAATAATGAATAAGAATTCATCGTGAAAATTATTGAGTAAAGGCCTTCTTACGTAAGGATCAATAATTCAACAATACTCAGGCAATACCGCAAGCTATCGCGCAACCACGCCAGACATCAGATTTTTAACCACCGGGTATTCCAATGATCTTAATTGTAAATAACTACGCTGTGCTATTTTTAACCAACTTATATTTGTCGCTTTTCTTCATCCAATCGCTTTCACATATGGGCTCCACACATGGTCGCATTGTCATTTTAATATTCCCCGACAAAGATTTAATATTCCACGACCAAACGAATATTCCCTAATAACAACAATGAATATTTTATAACCACTTGCTTATTTTGAAATATTTGCATGATTTAACCCTTAACTATCCACATTAATCAAATCAACCCTTACTATTTCAAAATAATAAATAAAGGAAATTCCTTTTATTTAAAAAATTTCGGGTCTTACATTCGCCGTTATTTTTAACCAACTTATATTTGTCATTTTCTTCAACCAATCGCTTTTCACATGGGGCCCACATTGGTCATGTACATGGTCGCATTTAATATTCTCTTGACAATCACGAATATTCCACGACCAAACGAATATTCCCCGACAACAATGAATATTTTATAACTACTTGCTTATTTTGAAATATTTGCGATTTAACCCTTAACTATCCACATTAATCAAATCAACCCTTACTATTTCAAAATAATAAATAAAGGAAATTCCTTTTATTTAAAAAATTTCGGTCTTACAACCTCCCCTCCTTATGAAATTTCGTCCTCGAAATCGACGTCACGTACTGTGTGTTTGAAAAGGTAAAGATACCTCGCTTTCATTTTCGCTTTCCAACTCCCAGTGTCATTTCCTCAATAAGATGGTTTCTCCACAAAACTTTAACTTATGGTATAACCTCGATACATAGGTCATGTTCTTTCCTCCTAAAATCTTGACAGTACCTCTCGTGCGTTAAGTCTTCTATTATCTCGTCCGGGTTAACTCAACGACGGCGTGTTTCGGGTCGTCCACATATTTACGTAACATCGATACGTGAAAAACGCTATGAACACGCGTCATACTTTGTGGTAAAACGAGTCATAGGCCACAGCTCCTATTCGATCGAGAATTTCAAATGGATTAATAAATCGAAGGTTTGAGCTTTCTCACCTCACCGATTCTCGCTTTTAAAATAACAACTTCTTGCACCTCCTTCTTCAAATTCATCACCCGGTGTGTAGCTTGAATGTTTTAACTTTATCGATTAAAGTCGATTATACTCAGATATCATCACGTACTCAGATATCATCACGTGGGTACCTAGAGTTTTCATCTCCATCTCTATTATTTGTATATTATACTGAAATGAGTCTTTGATAATATCGTACTCGTGATTTGTATATACGATCTTCTACTCAACACGCCGCCTACCACGTTCGCTTTTCCGGGATGGCATGGTCGAACACGTGTCTTTGAAATGAGTCTCTCTCGAGTTCTTCAAAGCTCTTCCCACATTCCTTGCTCCATTCAATTTTGTATCTCTCACGAGTCACCATTAAGTTAATGGAATAGCGATTCGAGAATATCCTTCAACGAATCTCCGATAATAACCAACTAAGCTTGAAAAGCTACGTGATTTTGATTACCGACTTTAGGTTGTTCTCAACTGCGACTCATATCTCAACCTTGATAAAGACGTCACAATGACACCTATCAGTTTACTATCGCACGAATATGACGTCCCCTACAGAGAGTCTGGCTTAGGTGAATTCCACAAAGGAAGTCACAAGATAAAGGCTCATGTACCAAATTCTATAGTTGAATTTTTAATTCCTGAAGTTCAATAGGAGCCATTCGATATAAGATTTTAGAAATGAGTTTTGTACCGGGTTCAAATTCGATACAAAATTTAATATCAGGCTTTGGGAGTAAGCCAAGAAATTCTTCAGAAAATACGTCAGGAAAAATCAATAACAACAAGAATATTATTCAAATCTGACGTGTCTTTATTCAAATCCATAACATGGACTAAGAAAACTTGACATCCGTAATAAACGAATGACTTCATGGCTTGATATGAAAATGTTTGACTTCAATGGTTTGATTGCTCGAATTCAATAATAGAGTTTGCTTAGAATATGAAAACTAACAACCTTACAAAAGCAATCAATTTTGGCGTGATGAGTAGTTAACCAATCAATCCCCAAAAAGCCGAAGATCTTTAAAGAGATAAGGTCAATGGTGTAAGGTAATGGTGCCAACTTGAATCAAACAAGATTTTTTAAACAACGGATGTAATGAAAGTTTCTCCTAATCTGAGTCTCCATAAATAGGTCAAAGTCTAATTTCTCCGTAGTCAAGTTCAAACGCTGAGCGCAAGCAAAGAGAGATAAAAGAATGGGTAGAACCGATATCTAGTAAGGTATATACTTCGCAAGAATTTATAATTAACTAACCTGCGTAAACTTCGTTGGGTTCCTCGCATTTTGACCACCATACAATAAACGCTTCTTCCGTAATCGTTGACTTTGACTTTTCTCGGGACGATCTTTTGAGTCACCATTCCCGTTGGATCTGGTTTCGATATCGTCTAATCTCGAGCGATATGTCCTTCTTTTCCACAATTATAACATACCTTAAACTGTTGTGGGCGGCAATGATATGTCCCTCTTTCCCGCATTTGTAACATATCGACCGATGGTCTTTCTCCTCCCTTGGAACCGATTTGCCATTTGGCACCGACGCCTTCACATGGTCGTTGTTGAATCTCCTCTTTTAAAATCTCCTCCCAACTCGCTTCTTCTATTTTCATACGGCCACGATTACCACCAGAGTGGTTACCGCTTTCGTCCAGATTCTTCTTTCTCCACCGGTTATCGTTATTCGATGATCTGCTATCTTTGGTATGATCCTCGGTTATGGTCCCTCGGTTGAACGTATCGTTATCTCTCTCTAACAATCGAGCCTCTGCTTACAACATCCGAATAGAGAGAAAATTTATGAGAAATGAGATCTTGGCGTATGCCGGTTTCAAACCTCTCGAAACATCCGCATCATACGCTCCTCATTCTCCACCAAATGAGGTGCAAACTCGATAACTCCGCAAACTTCGCCAGATCGTCTTTGGGACCATGTGTTATTCTCGCTCCAATCTAATAAACTCCACTTCCTTCATACGACGAATACTTTCGTGGGAAGTACTTGTCATTGAACTGCTTCAAAACTTCTCCCACGATATGCCGAGTGCAATTGAATGGGTACGCTTCATGATTCCCACCAAATGTCACTTCGCCACTTTAACATAAAAGTAGCGAATGGAACTTTCGTTTCTTCCGCATCCCAAGACATCGAATATCTTGGTAATTTGCTTGACCCATGTTTCCGCCGCATGATCGGATCCGCTTTCCCAGCAATCGGTGGTCCCAACTCTTTGAATCGCTTGGTTTGTGACCACCCGTGAATCGCTATCATCTCCTCCTCAGATTTTGAACACGAGTCTCCTCGTTCGATTTTGCATGAATCGCAAAAAGCTTCTAAACATCCCTCGCTCATCATCTCGCTTTCAAAGGGTGTTATTCATGGAGGTACATTGCCACTGTTGCACGTTATCCTCGTTGTTAAGTACATGCATCTCCACGCCTCATTTACACCACTATTAATATTCTCAATCGACATTCTCAAATACCGCCATAAAACAAGGGTTAATTAAGGAAATCAATCACATAATATCCCTATATATCGACTCAACTAACAAATAAGCTTTAGGTAGGACACACTAGCAAAGGATTTACTCGCCTCCCTCCTAGTTCTATTCCCCGATCTCCGCCAGAGATCATATCCCTAAGCTCGATACTAACCGTGACGACCCCCAAAATAGGTCCATTCCATCCAACCCATTCTCGAGTCACCAAATACATGGTACGTAAACAACTACAACTTTATTATCACAACAATAAAATCTGTGAGTTTAAATACAAATATTATCTTCTGATAATATTTATACTCAAATAAATCCTCATCACATTTATTGATACATTATTTTACAATAATGGTGAGGACTACTAAACAACTCTCTCTAAACCTTCATTCCATACCCCATTAAGTACTCGCTACATTCTCGCCTCCCGAGAAGAAAAATGGAACAACAAGGAAAAGGGTGAGCTCAACTAGCCCAAAGAAGAATGTTATGACTAAGATAATATACAACAAATTATCGTTAGTCTCCAACAGGAAAAAATCGATAGAATACAATAGACAACAAGTTTCGGATCAATATTCGCAATGAAATAATAATTCATGTAAGAGTTACGTAGAGAATGAAATCTACTATAATCTATGAATTTAACAGTTCATCATCAATATTTTATCCTCAGTAACATCACCAATATTCATCTCAAATCAAATATTCATCTTTGCACTACAGCCAAAGATATTCATCAATCATTCATGTTCATCTCAACACTGCTCATCTTTGCACTAAAGGCTAAAGATATTCATCGATCATCGTGTTCATTTAAACACTGCTCATCTTTGCACTAAAGGCCAAAGATATTCATCTTCATCGTGTTCATTTAAACACTGCTCATCTTTGCACTACAAAGCCAAAGATATTCTTCAGAAATCATTCATCTTTGCACTACAGGGCCAAAGATATTCTTCAGAAATCATTCATCTTTTTGCACTACAGCCAAAGATATTCAATACTATCATCATTTAAGACCGAGGATGATGAAAATACTTTTAAAGAATCGAATCCAAAGAAACAAAATGACAAATATTATGGATTCGTACTTTAAACAATCCGAGTTCAAAAATACTTCATCACAGTGAAGTAAAATTCAAGAATGATCAAAACATGGATACAATCAAAGCTAGTATCCAAAATAGATATTTTGGACGAAAAAGAAAATTTTCATTTTTCTATGAATAGTCTTAGATTCGTGAATAGTGGTCAGATATCGTGAATAAGGCCGTGATCACGTGAATAGTAAATCTTACACCAAAAGATAGAAATTCTACAAAAAACATCTTCACGCTTACGTGAATAGTACTCGTGAATAAGAACTCGTGAATAGTAACTCATGAATAGAACTCGTGAATAAGAACTCATGAATAAGAACCCCGATATGAAAAAGTTCCAAATTTGATAAAAAGTTCCAACTAATATTTCAAAGATAATGATATCAAGAATTAATATCATTTGAGAAGAAAATAACATCCCTTACCTCGAAAGAATCAAGATTTCGGAAGGAAAGGTCAAGAAGTGATCTTGAATGAAACTTGATCAATAAAGAACTCTCAAAGTATCTAAATACTCACAAAATACACTCAATAATATAGAGAGAAAGAGAGAAAACTTTGTTTCGGTGTGATTTTCAATTCTAACTTAAATTTCTATTTATAGGAAAATGTTATTGTACCCGTACCAAGCAGACTTGACTGCTACGATGGCTTTTACTCGCTACTATTGCCACCCACCACATTTGAAATAAAATTCAGCACATTTCTTCACCAACCACAAGTGGGGCCCACTCAATTCTAGAATTTTCTACCAAATCAATTATAAACCTAATTTAAGAATCGACACCTCTTAAAATTCACAACAAATCATTCGTGCATTTTTAATTCGCTCAAAATTTGTGGACATATACTCAACTTATGTATGTATAACATATCCAAAAATTACAACGATCCAACTATCGGATTAAAAATTATAACCCCGCAATATATCTCAAAACCCCGATTTGATTTTTAATACCTCCAATCCGATAAAATACCGATAAAACACCCAACATTAATTCCTTCATTAATAACCACATAAATAAATCCATCATTTATATTCATATAAAATAAATATTTCCTTATCATATGAATCAATAATTAATTATTCACAAATAATATTACGAATCACATTTATGATAACCAGTGTCGCTCCTCCTGGGAAAGAGGGGCTTTCCGATAAGGATCTCTCTCATCTTGGCGCCGCAATTAGGTGACCAAACCTCTCCTCGATGTAACTTTCTAGACATTGCCAATAATGCTATCTAATAATATTATATGAATTATCGATCCGATAATGGAAAATATCGTGTGCGATGACAATTATCGAACAACAATAATATAAAATATCAACGCAAAGAATTATCGAATCAATAAAATAAAATAACTCACATGTGAAAATTATTGAGTAGCGCCTTTCACGTAAGGATCAATAATTCAATAATTACGTAATACCGCTATATTTCTTGTGCAACCCACGCCAGACATCGTATTTTAACCACCGGGTATTCCAATGCGGATTTAACTATGAATAACTACGCCTGTTATTTTTAACCAACTTATATTTGTCGTTTTCTTCAACCAATCGCTTTTCACATAGGGCCTACACATATTCTACTAAATGCATTTAATATTCCCGACAAAGATTTAATATTCCACGAACCAAACGAATATTCCCTAACACAACAATGAATATTTTATAACTACTTGCTTATTTTGAAATATTTGCGTATTTAACCCTTAACTATCCACATTAATCAAATCAACCCTTACTATTTCAAAATAATAAATAAAGGAAATTCCTTTTATTTAAAAAAATTTGAGGTCTTATAGTTTATCTTATACCACTTAGTTATAATCTCATCCACATTAATGCATCATGCGATTACAACAACAAATGACCTTCTTTTTCGATCATTATGAGTCAAAGATAGAGATATTAAAATATCTAATGGAATCGATCCACCGATCCGAATTCGATCTTAAAAGGCCCAACAGAATAATATAATGACTGGTAACAGAAGAACTTTAAGACTCAATAATAAGGAATCCGAAATTGACTAATCAAATAAGAGAGACAATCTACTCTACCAATAAAAAAAATATCATGGCCGACAATAATATATATATATATATATATATATATATATATATATATAAAGGTTTTATTTGTAGTCAATGTCGATTATGAGCCAACTTCCATAAGAATGTATTGCGTAAAGTGCCCATACACAAGAATTTGTGACTTGTTGCCAAATATTCTGTATAGATATATATTTGTTTCGATTATTATAAAGTTAATTTTATGATAAGTTGATTAATTGATCAATACAGTACCTACATTCAGAAAAAAAAGATTACCTCCCGATCGACACGGGTGTCGACACTGTATTAATTAATTGACCAAAATTAATTTCATGCTACCCATTCCCAAACGTTAAAGTAAAAACTACACAAAAATGATACTATTAGAGTAATGCTACAAAAATATTATTAAATACAATATATGTATTTGTTTTGACAAATCTTTTTTAGTTGGTTCAAGTATGGAAGGAAGGAAGGAAGGCTTGTTGCGGATGTTAGAAAGAATAAAAGAAAGTTTGTTTAATTATTGGTGAAAAATGACGAGACATAAAAAGGCAAGTTAGGATAAGAGATGAACCTAATAGCTGATTTGGACCCCCGTGAGATGAGTATTATTATTATTATTTTGTAACAAACTTTCAAGTCTCGGTCCCCGTCCGTCACCCTTTAATTTATTTTTCGTGCCAAGTTGTTGATGCATTTCTTAATTTTGAGTCTAGGCATAAAACCATATGCATGGTCCATCTCATACTACATTTGATAGAGAAATCTCAATTTTTCCTTTTCCTTTTCCTTTTCCGATCAGGCAAACTAAATTCTAGCAAGGCTTCTTCCATGTCCTTCCCCATATTCTTTTAGAATTATTTTGTTTCGAATTATAAGATTATTATAAATTAATTTATGACATTTTTATATTTAAAATTAAGAGGATCCATTAAAAGTTGTAAAACAATAAATATTACAACGTGTAATACTCATTTTTTCAGATAGTTTACATTAATTATTCATCATTGTATTGATAAAAATAAAGTAATTTATCTCAATTTTAAATTTAAAAATGTATTTATTTATTCATTTATTTTTATTTCAAAGGGAGAACCTCCTATCTGTCTTTTTCTTCTTAATTGGGACCATTTATGGTATGGGATAAGGTTGCATTTCCTCAACAACTTTTTATTTATTTGCACCAAGTAACGTTTTTTTTCTATGCCATTTAATCAATAATTTTTTTTTGAAAATATTAGTATGCATGAAAAACTATAATTAATTAATTAATTAATTTTATTTAATATTAATAATGTCAGTCAGATTGAGTTAGGAGATAACACTAAGATTTCAAACTTTAGTATTGTGTAATGCTGTTGTTCGAGAGACCTAATTACTGCATGAAGGATTAAAAAGAATCATGTGTCCCCAGCGTGCAGGTCAATTAAGACATCTTTATAACTATTTGTGATGATGAAAATAGTTAATATTAATTCCATCATATTTAATTAAAATAAGTTACATTTTTCACTGTTTGCACTTTATCATTAGATTAAAATGGAACAAATTACATTTATTTGTTTCATTAACATGATTATCACAAAATTAAAGCAATTGAAATGCTACCCACTCCGTCCGTCCCAAATTCATTGTCCCTTCTTATGCCTCACACTACCTTAAATTTTAATTACTACTTCCTTTATTTTTTAATATAAATCATTTTAGAATTGTGCATAAATATTAAAAATAATAATTTTATAGCACTAAATATAATATTAATTATCTATATTGCTCTTGTATTGAAAAAAGAGTGTTATTTATTGGACAAAAAATAATGAGATAACCAAAGTTAATTTATTACTTGGGGTAATATTAAAAACTAAACAATTAATGCTTACTTGAAAGACTTAAATTAAGGAACAAAAATAATTTTCTAAAACGACTTATATATTAAGGAATGTAGAGTATTACCCTTAATATAAAAGTCGTTTTATAGAAAGTTTTTGTCTCTTAATATACGTATTTGAGAATTTTAAGTAAGTATTAATTGTTTAGCTTTAATATTACCCCAAGTGATTAAATATAATTTTGGTTCTCTCATTATTTTTCATTCAATAAATAATACTTTTTTTTAATATAAATATAATATAAAAAATTAATATTATATTTAATATTATACAATCATTTCATTAATAAATTCTAAAATAACTTATATTAAAGGAGGATGAATTATTAATTAATACCATAAGAGTAGTTTAACTCATGTCTAAAGAATGAGCTAGCAAAAACGAAAGATTTCACATCAAATTATCCATGTGTGTCCAACAGTCATATACTACTTATTATGTAATCTCCCATGTAGAAGGCACTCCACGCCACCCCACCCCACCCCACCCCACTCCACCCAACCCCCAGGGCTAAAGAATCTTCAATATATTGCATAGTTTCAACATCAGCATGACGATTTAAGAAAGTTGAAAGAGTTTTGTTATTTGCAAAATTTAAATGAATTAATTAAAAATAAGTTGCTTCATCATTACCATAACAAGTAATCAATACAATATTATTAATATAAATGTTAAGTGGAATTAAAAAGTGAAACTTGAGAGAGAATAAAACAAGCCATAATCATCTCCCCCTCTCTCTGTCTCTCTCATCTTTGGAATCTCTTTTGATTGGTGGGGGTTAAGGCTGTAAATTAGTCAAATAGTTCGAACTCGATTTAAAAAATACGAACGACACCCAAATTGTTAATAATATGATTTAAATCTGAACAAGGTTATACTCGACTCGTTTAATATTCAAACTACATGAATTTTTAATTGTGATTCGATAAATACTCGATTGATACAGATTCGATTAGATACTCGATACATTCTCTTGTAATATATATAAAATTAAATCAAATTAGGTTAATTAATTATTATTGTTTTGTTTTATTTTTAATTTTAATTGTGATTTTATATTTGTAAGATGTAGTAAATATATTTTCTCATTTCTAAATAAAATAACTAGTTCAATTTATAATTATATTTATTATAAAACTAGTTATTATGTGTAGACTCGAATTTAAGCTTGAATTTGAAACTTGCGAGTAGTTTGAATTTAATTTGATCCGAGTCGAATCAAATTTGAGTAATAAATATTCGAGTCAAGCCGAATCTAAATAAAATTTTTCAAATACAATTCAAATTCGAATATGAATTTAACGTTTCGAGTCGAATTCGATTAGTTCTTTGTTGACTTCAATTCGACCAACTGTAAGGAGGTTGGAAGAAATCTTTTACATTATTTATTCATACGAAAAAGGTTTGTCATAACAATATATAGAAACTGTTTCCTCCAAATTAAGTCTCAGTTTCTAAAAATCATTCTCCTAAAATAAGCTTCTTCTTTTCTTTTTTTCAGAACATGAGTCCTCTTTTTTTAATATTCTCTCCGTCTTATGATAAAAATACTGGTGGACTTTTTACGTATATTAAGAAGATGAATGAAATGACAAAATTGTCCATAATAATGACATTAATTATTTTCAATGTAGGTGAGAGAGTGACTTTTTAGCTTTTCAATTCAAAATATGTTTAGCACATAACTAATTATACTTATTAAATATGGAGAGATAATTAGAATAAGAAAAGTATGAGATATTTAATGCTACGGGTATAATAGAAAAAAATGTGTAAAAATTTAGTTATTAAAAAAAATAGACATTTAACATGAGATTACCCAAAATAGTAATAAGGACTTATCATGAGACTGAAGGAGTAGTATAAAATGTCAGTGTAATTGCATATAAGTGTTATCAAAATTTTATGGCTTAAATACATTTTAAATTTTTTATATTTTCATTTTTTACAATTTAAATTTTAAGACATTGAACTTTAATATTTTAAATTTCTATATATTAACCGAATTTAACATTCCTTATCGGAGTAATTCACATGACTCAAAATGATAGGACAATTAAGTCGCGTTTAAGAGAATATATCATTTATATCGACTCTCTTTTTTATTCTTTATTTTTACACATTAATTATGTGCGTGCAGTTTTCTGTGCTTCCAAAGAAATTTAAGATTTTTATCAATCTAGATAATTAAGTTTTTAAGGGTATATTATTGACTTTACGTTTTCTATTTTTTTATATATTCATCAGACACTAACCATGTGCCTACAATTTTTTATATTTTCTAAAGATATTTAGAACTGAAATTATCTAAAAATACTCTCATTTGAATAAATTATTACAAGTTGGTGCTCAAAATATTTTATTTATAAAAATTTAAGGAGATTAAAGTTCAATGTCTTATGGTTAAAATAAACAAAAAAATTAAAGGTTTAAATGGATTTAAGCCAAATTTTATTGTCATATCACCATTAGTAAACTAATTAAGAACTTAACATTTGCATATTTTGTAAATAAACACTTCCTTTTTTTTAAAGAAAGGAAGTATTTAAATTACAACGTTGATGGAAAAAAAAAAATCTAGAAAAATATGAATATTTTATTGACAATTCCAAATTAAAAGATTTAAACCGGCAGGGACGCATCATATGTTCCATAAGCACCGACGACAGCGATGCCACCGATTGGGTCACCACCATGAAATTCCCCCTCACAGAAAATTAAACCGACAGCACCTGTTTCGGATTTCAGGAATTCTAAGCAACCCCTTTCTTGTTAATTGTAATATTAATTACTCCACTTTATTCTATTTTTAATTTCTTGTAACTTTGACTTGCTCTCGTCTTTCAAATTCTTCTCATCTGTAATAAATTCTTTCCAATTGTTATTCATGGATTTTCTTGCATAGTTTTAATCCAAGGTACACTCATCTGATAGGGTCCTGGGATCTGCACCTGCAACCATTGCAACTTGTTCTATAATCTCATGAGGACAAATTATTTTACCACCATATATATGTGGAATGTAAAATACATACTCCCTCCCTCTCTCTCATAATATTCCACGTTTTAGATATTTAATTTTTTAAATTTTTTTTATCATTTTATATAATTTAAAAGAATTAACTAATCTTTTCAAAATTAATCATATTGAAAAAATGTTACGAATGAGAGAGGGTAGGGGTGTTCATCGGTAAAAAACCGGCCCGAACCGTACCGTACCGAATACCAAAAGTAATCAAGTTCATGTACCGAAATCTTGTAATGCAATTTAACCCTAGTATCCCTAATCGATTACTTTCGATCAAGATTCTTTCCTAAGACGGTTTATCTGAGTTTTTGTAAAATTATTATATGTAAGAACTAAAATAACACATTAATGTATAAACACCCTCAAACTCAACCCATTCATGATTCATGTACCTGTTCTGTTCAATGTATAAACACCCTCAAACTTCAATTCATGTATGTACCTGTTCATGTACCTGGGCGGTGAATAATGAACCCATTCATGACACCATACTACCATAGATGTAAGACCCCAACTTTTATGAATAAAAATAAATTTTTTATAAATATCATTTTTGAATATTATGGAATAAATTTGATATAATGTTATAGTTGTGGGTAATATTTATAAATTTTGCAAAATCGCAAGTTACTATATAATATTTCGATTGGTCGGGGAATATTCGATTTATTTATTAATCAATCATTGGTGGACCCCACAATGTAATTATCATCGGATTGAAAAAACGATAAAAATATTTTTATGAAAATAATGGCGGAAGTTTTACCATTGATCTTTGTTGAACTACTTTCGGTAGTAGAAAGTACAATGTCTGGCGTGTTGCGTAGTAGTATATAGCGGTATTGATTATTAATGCTTATGTGAGAAGTCACTCAGTTTGATTCAATTATTGTTTATATTTTATATGTTATTAAATCAATAATTGAGATGATAAAATTGTTAATATTATTATTTGCATTATTAACGATGTCTGAAGTTACTGCCAAGAGAGGTTTGGTCACCTAATTAATTGCCAAATGATAGGAGAAATCATTATTGGAAAGCCTCTTTTCTTAGAGCGACACAGTACGATTAATAGTGTGAATAATAATAATGATGATGACGTTTTGTTTTATTCGTATTATTAACGTAATAAAATGTAAAAAAACTTTTATATAAAATGAAATTCTTTTATAAAGTTATTCGTTTTATTAAATTTAATAAGTAAAATCTTTTTATATAAAAGTAAATATTTTATAAAGTTATCTGCTTTATTGTATAATAATTAGAATATATTATATTTTATTATGCATAGTGTTTGCATAGTGCTTGCATAGTGTTTGCATAGTAAAATCTTTTTAAAAGTTATTCATTTTATTAGATTATTATGCATAGTGAATGAGTAGAGGAAGAGCTATGCATTTGAAAATAAAAATCTTCCAACAAAACTTGAGCACAAATAAGTTGAGCACAATTAGCCATCCATATTCTAGGAACTTGAGCACAATCAGTCATCCATATTTTTACCCGTGCATAGTACGCAAGCTAACCTTATATCTCCATTAAAGTCCGCCATCCATATCTAAAACGTCCGCAAATTCTAAGAAGATCAAAATAAAATAAAATTAGTTAAAGAAAGTCATTAATATATAAACATTATAGATGAAAGCTATATAATTTAAAATTAAGGATTACCTTTCTCAATTGTTTCAAGTGAATCTAAGTTCTCCTCTACGGACATTGGTTGTTTGCTTGAACAAAGCCAATCTTGAGCACAAATAAGAGCTTGTTCCATTCTAGAAGTTAAAGAACTCCTAAATGGATCAAGTACACGACCACCGGTGCTAAATGTCGACTCAGAAGCAACGGTTGACATAGGAACCGCCAATACATCCCTAGCCATTTGAGAGATAATGGGAAATCTAGAAGAATTATTTTTTCACCAACTCAAAACATTATATTTTGAAGTTGTTTGATCAACATGCTCACTCAAATACTTATCTAATTCGTTATTATCCCCTCCTTGAACATCCGTAATGTGTTCTACAAATTTTTTCATCCTCCTCCTCCTTGCCCATTCTCGACCATGCCCATCAAAACCATCACTAGACATGTTAGATTGCACACTTTGGGATGATTGTGCACTTTGGGATGATTGTGCATTTTGAGATGCATATTTGAGACTATAACATCTAAACAATTCTTCAATGGCATCACGCACAGATTTTATCATTTTATTTGCCATTTCAGTCCCATTCCCATACATTGAATTAAAACTAAATTCCACAAAGGCAAATTTATGTCTAGGATCTAAAACAACCACAATGTACAATAATTTATTCATCTTCTCAACATTCCCCCAATATTTCTCTAATTTTGCTCTCATCCTCAAAGCCATTTGTCTCATGCCAATGTCACCCCCATATAACAATTCATTCAAACCATCATCAAGATCAAGAAATTCATGAAAAAAAGTATTCGATGTAACATAAGATGTACCCGAAACCTTCACCGTAATGTCGAAGAAATACTTTAAGAATACCACCAATTGCCTCACAACTCCCCAATCTTCTACGTTAGGCCACCCATCACCCGATTCCATTTTTAATTTGAATAAAGGGTCTTTGCTTGCAAGCCTATTAAAAGCACGGTCAAAATCTATGGCCACATTCAACATAGAATAAGTGGAGTTCCATCTAGTGGACACATCTAGGATCAACGAAGTTCTTTTTTCAATTTTCTCAATTTCAACACATTCTTTGAATTTTTTAATCCTGGAAGGAGATTGTCGCACCCACCTAACCAAAGATCGAACACGAGATATTGAAGAACTCGCATCTTTCAACCCATCACATACAACCAAATTAACAATATGAGCAACACACCTCACATGGAGAAATTTACTATCACAAATGCTATGACCCCAAACATTCAATTGATTTTTCAAATAAGAAATTACAACATCATTGGAACTTGCATTATCAACTGTGATTGTGAAAATTTTATCAATGCCCCATTCCCTCAAACAATTTTCAACCGACATACCTATGTCTTCCCCTTTATGACTAGTAATTGGGACAAAGTTGATAATTTTTTTTTTGCAAATTCCAATTATCATCAACATAATGAGCAGTCAACACCATGTAATTAATTCGTTGTATGGAAGTCCATGTATCGGTAGTAAGACAAACCCTTTGTGATGTATTCTTGAAGTAAGCTTTCAATTTCAATTTTTCCTCTAAAAAATGCTTCAAACAATCTATAGTTATGGTGGCACGTGAAGGCACATTCAATTTTGGACATGCAACTGACATCAAGTATTTAAAGCCCACATTCTCCACATGGCTAAAAGGAAGTTCATCTACGATTATCATAAAAGAAATTGCCCTCCTAATTAACTCTTGATCAAATTTTCATAAACAAACACTATTAGTTGATTCCCCTTCCAACTCTTGACCTCCTTCACTAATATTTGATGGTGAAAAATTTAATAATGCTTGTTTTCTTTCCTTTAATTGAATATTAGGAGGGTACAATTTACATCTTGCATTATGAGTCCTTAAACCACTTGTCCCATTCTTTTCCGAGTTGGCTTTTAAAACTTGACCACAATACTTGTACTTTGCCTTTATTTCATCATTTTGCTTAAATCTTACATAATGTTCCCATATAATAGCACGAGTCTTACCGATTATTTGCTCGATCTCTTCCACTTCCTTTGAATTTTGCGTTTCGCATCTCTCGCCTCCTCCATTAGTTCCTCCATTATTTGGGACTTGGCTTGGATTTGTATTGGATGATATTGGTATATCAGTATCCATATTTTTCATCAAACTGTACATAAAAACACAAAATAATTATTTTAATCTACTGATCCATCTTCAAGCAATATAATCACTCAATAGGCAGTGCATTCATTCTTTATATATTCTAAATAAATGTCCAATAATTTTCTATCATCTGAAATGTGGTCTAGTAATAGATTATCTATTCTTTATATCTATTAAAGCATTACCCAAAGAATGAAAGAACCAAAACAAAACAGACATACTCTCTGCAATCACTATTATTTAAAAAATCAGTGAAGACATGCATGAACAAGGCTAGAAAATTCATATGCCATATATAGACCACCAAAATAAACAAACCACCAGAAAAAAAAAAACCCTAAAAAAGTAACAAGTAACAGTGTAACACCCATATTGTAAGACCCCAGCTTTTATAAATAAAGATGAATTTTCTATAAATATTATTTTTGAATATTATGGAATAAATTTGATATAATGTTATAGTTGTGGGTAATATTTATAAATTTTGCAAAGTAAGCAAGTTGTTATAAAATATTAGTTTGGTTGGAGAATATTCTTTTTGTCGGGGAATATTAAATACGACGGCTCAATCATTGGTGGACCCCATGAACGGAAGTATTGTCGTAGTTAGAAAGCGACAAAATTATCTTTCTATAAAATAACGGCGGAGGTGTTACCGTTAAAAGCTGTTGAACTACCCGGTAAAGTAAAAGAATACGATGTCTGGCGTGGTTGCGTAGTAGCACACGGTATTGATTATTGATGCTTACGTGAGAAGTCACTTAACTATACTCAATTATTGCTACACGATGATTCTTTGCATCATATCTCTTATATTATTGATTCAATTATTGTCACGAGATCATCTGCGCATAATATGTTATATTATTAATTGAGGCGACAAGTTATAAATGATTAATAATTGTTGAAAGATTAAATATGTGTTGATTAAAAATAAAATGATTTGTGGTAATATTTATTCAATCCTTGATGTATATAAAGAGTCCATTATAGAGGCGTTTGTGGTAAGTTTGATTATTTTATGGGGGCCCATATGTCATCATCTAAGAGTCTCTTCAATCGATAGTAATTACATTTGTGAATAGTAATTACCTTCGTCAATAGTATTTACCTTCGTCATAGTATTTACCTTCGTCGATAGTATTTACCTTCGTCAATAGTATTTACCTTCGTCGATAGTAATTACCTTCTTCATAGTAATTACCTTCGTCGATAGTAATTACCTTTGTGAATAGTAATTACCTTCGTCGATAGTAATTACCTTCGTCGATAGTAGTTGTCCCTTCATATTACCAAGAGTTAACTCGCCTCTTGGTTCCAAGGAGGTTAATTACCCTTCATGAAATAGTAGTTGTTATCTTCATATTACCAAGAGTCATTTTGACCTTCCGTTAAGACACTCAAGAGCCACCCTCGGTTTTTTCTATAAATAAAAGCTCATTCCTTCATTAATTCTTACGAATTCACTTTGAAACTCTGAGAGAGAAACTATAGAGAAAAGAAAAAGTATTCCGCTACTTCACTTTTCCAATATTCATTCTTATAAGGTAGGGAATATTATTTGTTGTACTCGTAAGGAATATTATTTCTTTTGTATTCAAAAGAGAACTTACATTATTCCATTTCTTTATTTTTCATTGGAATAACTTTTGTATACTGCCACCCTACCACTATACTTGGTGACATTCTTCTATTATTACATCTTTATTATTCTCATGAATATCCTGTCATCTTATATGTAGGACTGGTTCCATCATTTATTATTCCGCATTTATTATTACTGTTGGAACATCCATCGGTGTGAATTTCACGACTTTGGTTCCGTCTTTATTATTATTACTGTTGGAACATCCATGCATGTGTTTTTACACCGGACTGGTTCCGCTCTTTATTATTATTACATTGGAACATCCTCGTGCATGCGTTTTACGGCGACTGAATTCCGTTATTTATTATTCTGTTGGAATAACTTTTGCGTGTGCGATCTATCGCATGCATGGTGATTTCTTTTGTTATTCCATTCTTTATTATACCCAATTGGTTAAAACTTTGACTTATATCCTCCATGAAATTAGTGGAATATCCTTGATATTTGCGGCTTCATCCAAATCCTTTCATGGAAATATTCTTCTCGATATTCTTGAATTTTACTCTACAAAGCGATGATCGTATTTGATTTGGATGTTATTGGTTCCTAGATAAATTAATTCTTGAACTTGTTTTATTGAATTCTTATATCATTGTCATCATCCTCATGTTTATATTATGTTTAAAGTCATCTCATGGCAGTGTAGTGCATAGATGGACTTGGTATGATTATGACGAGAGAGACTATTCGGTGTAATCATGGCCGTAATGTTACAAATGATGTGGTAAAAGTCATCTCGTGGCACATAGTGCATAGATGGACTTGGTATGATTATGACCGAGAGACTATTCGATTAATCATCGTGGCCGTAATGTTACAAATGATGTGGTAAAAGTCATCTGTATTTTAGTGCGTATAGATGGACTTTGTATGATTATGACTAGAGACTATTCCGATTATAATCATGGCCGTAATGTTACAAATGATGTGGTAAAAATCCTCGAATTAGTAGTAGTGCATTGATGGACGATTGTTGGCATGATCATGACCATTAATGAATACACAACTATTCTTGGCCGTAGTGCATGAATAATTGTGGTCGTGATACTAAAGAATATCCTCGGCCGTAGTGCGAGGGTGATTCGATGATGTAGAATATTTATTAAAGTTGAGTCTCAAATAATAATGATGAAAAAACCTTTTAAATCATAAAAGATAGTAGATTTTATTTTCTACTTGACTCTTTTAATGGATTCTTTGGTTCATTGTAGTTAAACTTGATGTTCATTATATTTTATCGGTTTAACATCATTGAGGCTAATGATAATTTATTCTGCATTATCTTAGTCATAATATTTCTTCTTTCAGTTAGTTGAGCTCACCACCTTTCTTTCAATTCTTTTTAGGAAATGAGAATATAGTTGGGACGAGTCGGAAAACGGAGTAATGGTCCAGAGGATAGCATTAGTAGTCCTCACTATTCTGTGAAATAGTGTGATAATAATTAATGAGGACTCCTTTTGAGTTTGTATAATATCTAGTAGACAATATTTGTATTCAAACTCACGCTTTATGTCGTATTATGCATAACGGCAGTTATATTAAAGAAGTTGTATTTAAATTACTACGATCCGACTACCCAAGATGGGTGATGTATACCTAATTTTGGGGGCGTCACACATATGCTATATATAGAAGCAATCGACAGAATAAAAAGAAATCAATTAATTAAATCTCAAAATTACCTAAGAAAACTTTTTGATTCTGGAATCTAGAGTTGGAGTCTTGGAGAGTCGACTGCGAATTTGCGATGCGGCGACTGACGAGGAATGGATGGATTGTCGAGGTGATTCGAGACTTCGAGATGGATGGATGGACTGGGTTCGACTGGTCGAGATCGAGACTACGAGGAAAGGGATGGCCGGATGGGTTCGAGTTCGACCGACGAGCGACGACTGTTACTCTATTAGAGATGGGAGAGAAAGCTTTGGCGTGTTTGGGAATAAAGTAAGAAGACTTGAAGTCTGAAGATATACTGAGATTAATTTATTACTGAGACTTAAGAATAGAATAGATATATTGAAATAATTTTACACCGAGTCTGACTGAGATATTTTCATTTTTTAATATTATTAAATAAACCTAGACATCGGCTCTATTTCGTTGATATATCTAAACAAACAAAACCATCTACCAAACCGATGCAAAAAAAAACCAGATATATCTGGGTTCCATGTACTACGAATCTTCGAACCGCTTATCCTTTGTGCCGAACCGATCGGTTCGAATCGGTTCGATTTCCCTAAAAACCGAATTTACCGTTTTTTTAAACACCCCTAAGAGAGGGTATGAGATAAGTATGATAATTATAAAAATTTAAGGGTATTATAGACATTTGATATTATATATAATGTTATACAATCATTTTCTTAATTTTTGTGTACAACTCTACAACGTCATGTATTATGGGACGGAGGGAGTATTTGGTCATATTTGTTAGTGGAACTAGCAAAATACTACTGCCAATAGAAAATCTATATTAATAAGATAGAACCCATTTTGAATTTGGGTGAGAAAGCACAAGCACGATTCAGATTCATTCTAATTGATTTGGGCGAAAAAATACAATGATGGTTCAGATTCATTCTAATTGATTTGAGCGAGAAAGAGTGATGGGAGAGAAATGAGGAGAGAGAGGAAATGAAAGTGAGATTGTTAAAACGGAGAGAGGAAGAGAAAATTTTGTTACGCCGACAAACTTAAATTGTGATTATGGTTAAATGAACATAAAATAAATTCCGGTATTACCCATCTTAATGCCAATTAGTGAAAATAATATGCCTTTGAGGTATTTTACTTTATTTTATGTACATATATATTTTTAGTAGGATACTTGTATATCCAGAAGTCCAAATTTATGTTGGAAATTGAAAAGAGTATGATGATGAATTATTTACTACTACTAGACATGGAAATCCGACAGTATTTTATAATTGGCAGGAAAGTTATAGTGGTAGCAAGGAGCTGGTACTTGTATCTATTGAAGCAATTATATATTGCTGATAATTATATACTCCCTCCATCTCTTAATATATATTATTTAAAATAATTTTTTAATTTTTATCGTTTTATATAATTTAAAAGAATTAACTATAATTTTTTAAAATTATTTTTATTAAAAATATTATAAATGAGAAAATATAAGATAATTATAAAAATTTAAGAATATTATAGATAATTGATATTATATTTAATTATTATATAATTATTTTTTAAATTTTTATGCACAACTTTCGACTACTAACATATTATAAATGAGAGTGTGTTATAAAATGAATTTAGATTGACCTCTAGATCTCTTTCGACTACAACTTACATATTTGTCGGGCATGCGAATATCAAATTAATTGTTTTTTGGTGTCAAAATATTAAATCATAGAATTCAGAATTAATATTAGTTGGGTTGAGTTTTGAATACAAACAAATAGTATTAGGAAGACTTCATAATTAGGTTACAATTGTTTGACTTGTTTGTAAATTAAATAATTTTATATTAATTTTGAACTTTTAACATTTTGAAAATTAATTATAAAAAGTCAAAATTATTATCCGTGCTTAAGAAAGAGAGGGAGTTAGTATTTGTGAGCTTAGGTGGACATACATGAAAATTAGAGATGATTATATTTGAATTTCACCGATATATATTTTTATCTATTATTGGGGATCAAAATACAAATAAGGAAAATTTAAATACATTTATGTCTAATTTTTATGTCCACATGTAATTTTTGTTAGTAATTAAATGAGTAATGCTACAGACACAAATTATTATATAAATATTTTACAAATTGCCGATGTGACATACTCCACCTCAGTATATTGATCAATAAATTGCTTCAATATAGTCTTCGACCCCACACAATTTGCTGATGTGGAGTATGTCACATCAGTAATTTAAATATTTATAGAATAATTCGTGTCTCTAACATTATTCATAATTAAATAAGTACTGTTGATAACATGATCAACCCACACACATAATTTGGGATTTCCTACAAAATAAGGATAGAGAAAACTCATGGCTTAATTTGTTTATTTAAATAAAAATAAAGGAACACGATATATATTATAATTAGGAAATTGATATTTTTATATAAAAAATAATATTTTTATATGAATATCAAGTGAATTCTATCTTCATATGAAAGAAATTTATATAAAAATATTATTTTAGCGTGTGAAAATATAAATTTACTAGAATTATACTCCTAGCTAAACCTATTATAAGAAATAAGTTAAAAATAGAAGAGTGTGATTAGTTATTATAGTTGAGTAGCATGCATGCAGGGGAAATTGGGAATTGGGTAAACTTGACTTGTACTTTCAGTAGTACGTACGTGCTGACAAAATAATTGTTGGCAGTTTGACAAAGCTATCTACTCCCTAGCCCCGCCCTACTGAGTACTATTTCTTTTATTTTCTTTTCTTTTGTTTTTTCTTGAAATTTTATATTATTGTAATTTAATTTTGAAAATACATTTTATCAATTACAGCAAAAAAGTATCAGCGATGGTCTAGGCTTTCAGCGACCTAAATCCGTCGCTAAAACCTAGGTAGATATACTAGTATAGCCGGGTAACAATTATTGACTGGCATTAGCGACGAATGTAATAGCGACGGTCTTTAGCGACCAATATCCACGTCAGTTGATTGCTGACATGGTGCCATGTGTTAGCAACAGAATTAGCAACCAATATCCGTCGCTAACTATTAATTTAATTTTAAATTAGTTCGTCAAAATATGTACAGCTGTTCGTCGCTAAAAGAGCATTTTTTTACTTTATCCGTCGCTAAAAACAGAGTTAGCTGCCGCAATCGATCGCTAATAGTGATTTTTAAAAAAAAATCTTTACGTCCTTCAAATTTTAGTATTTTTTATTCTCTGGCTCCCAAAGTTTTGGTAAAAACTACATGTATTATAGTCTATATAGAAAAACAAAGCAGATAAATCTTAATATTTTATAAATTTTTAATGGCTTTACAAATACTATTAATTTTACCGAATTTGAATTCATATAAATATATATGAATGAATTAATTACTACTACTTTTGAGCCAACTGAGAGCTCTAACATTTAGAGAGATACTGAGGAGCTTCGGCCTAGCTAGCTGGTTACACGCCGAAAAAGAAGCCGCCATTTACCGGCATATATTTAAGCTGCTTCTAGTGTTCATATACGAAAGAAACATACTAGTACGATTAATTAATTAGTTAATAACTAACAAAAGAGGTTTAATCAGAAATTATCTTCACATTTACTTCACCTAACTTTTTGTGTATATATATATATATATATATATATATATATTTAAAATCCGTTTTCGGTGCATATTTTTTATTTTAAATACCCTACTTATCACCTTTAGCGATTGATTTGACGACGGTTTGGTCCGTCACTATAAAACAGAGAAACGAGTTATATGTTATGACGACGATTTGATGCGTTGCTAAAACTAAGGTGAGCAATGTATGTTAAATAAACAGATATGCACTTAATCCTCAATCTCCGTGTATATATATATATATATATATATATATATATATATATATATATATATATGTGTGTGTGTGTGGGGGGGGGGGGGGGACTAGTTAGTATAAAATTAATTTTGGTCAATTGACCTATACATTGTTGATATACAGGTCTGAAGGTAATCTCTTTGATCAATTGACCAACTTATTATGAAATTAATTTCATAATAACTAGATTCGTATGTATGTATGTATAACATCCACACAACAACGCAAACATTTCTAGACCGTACCAAAACATGTTCAATTAATATCACCTCGGAAATTAATATTTTCTGTATTATTTTTTAATGATATTATTTATTCTAATATCATTATGCCGAAGTATTGATCTGAACTTCTAATATCATTTGCCATACTCATCATGCCAAAATTGATTGTTTTCGTAAGGTTGTTAGTTTTCTTATTCCTAACCAACCTGTTGTACGAATTCAAGCAACTAAACCAATAAAATCAATCACTGTCATATCTAATCATAAAGCTATTCGTTTATTGAAAAACGGATGTCAAGATTTCTTAGCCCATGTTATGGATTTGAATAAAGACACGTCCAAATTTGAATAATATTCTGTTGTTATTGACTTTCCTAACGTATTTCTGAAGAACTTCCTGGCCTACCCCGTAACGTGAAGTTGAATTCTTTATTGATCTTGAACCCGATACAAAGCCCATTTCTAAAACCCCATATCGAATGACTCTATCAACTTCGGAGTTAAAGGTCCAACTACGAGAATTGTTGGACATCGGTTTCATTCGGCTTAAGTACATCTCATTAGGGTGCTCTGCTTTTATTCGTAAAGAAGAAAGAAGCGAGGAGTATGCGACTTTAAGATTGACTATCGGAATTGAACCATGTCACCATTAAGAATAGGTATCCTTTACCTCGTATTGATGACTTGTTAGACCAATTCTGAAGGGGCACAATTTTTTCAAAGATCGATCTTCGCTTACGGATATTATCAACAAGATTAGAATCGAGGATATTCCAAAGACCGCTTTTTAAACTCTGGATGCGGGCATTATGAATTCTTAGTCATGTCTTTCGGATTGACTAATGCTCATGCGGCTTTCATGGATATGATGAACCGAGTATTCAAGGAATATTTGGATCGGGCTTCGTTGTTGTCTTTATTGATGACATCCTCATATATTCCAAAATCATGAAGATCATGAGCACCATTTGAAGTTTGGTACTCCAAAGGCTTCGTGAAAACAAACTATATGCCAAATTAAAGAAATGTGAGTTCGCTCGAGGAAGTAGCATTTCTTGGGCACGTCAGTGTCAAAACATGGATTATCCGTGGACCCGTGAAGGTTGAAGCAATACAAAGTTGGGAGCAACCGCCGGTGGCCAAAAAGACGTAGTTTACGGGCTTAGGCGGTTATTATCGGAGATTCGTGGAAGGATTTTCTCGAATCGCTACTCCATTAACTCAAATGACTTTGAAAGATATAAAATTCAGTATGGAATGAAGAATGCGAGAAGAGTTTCCAAGAGCTCAAGAGGAGACTCATTTCGGCTGTTTCTAACAATACCATCCGGTACGGATGGATTTGTTATCTACAACGATGCTTCGGCAAAGGGTTGGATGCGCTCTCATGCAACGTGGGAAAGTAATAGCCTTTATGCCTCGCGACAACTTAAAGAATATGAGAGAGAATTATCCTACTCATGATTTAGAGTTAGCGGCAATCGTTTTCTTATTAAAGATATGGAGGCACTATCTATATGGGAGAAAGTGGAGATATATTGCACCATAAAAGCCTTAAATATTTCTCCACTTAAAAAGAACTCAACATGCGGCAAGAACGACGTTGGCTCGAGCTATTGAAAGACTACGACCATACTATTCAATACCATCCTGAAAAAAGCGAACGTGGTAGTGGACGCGTTGAGTAGAAGATCATATGCGTGAATGAGTGCGATGATGTCAAGTATACGACAGAGCCAACTTTAATAGAAAAGTTAAGGTTCTTTGAAGCCACCCAATTGGAATGATGCGTATGAAGAAGAAAGTACAAGAAGGTGCTATTCCGTAGCGAGAATTGATGAAGAAGGAATACTTTGAGTCCACTCCAGACTTTGTGTCCCTAACGACTCTTATTTGAAGTACAAGATTATGATGGAGGCACACAATACACCATTTGCAATCCATCCTGGAAGTACCAAAATGTATCGTGATCTTCGACATACATTTTGGTGGAACAATATGAAGAGAGAGATTGCAAAGTTTATCTCAACGTGTTTAACTTGTCAACGTGTAAAGGCGTAGCATATAGTACCTAAGGGTCCGTTGCAACCACTTGAGATTCCGAAATAGAAGTGGGAACACATTACCATGGATTTTGTTACGGGTCTTCCTACGGTTTCTCAAGGCATCAATGCTATTTGGGTTATTGTTGATAGATTAACCAAGTCTCGCTTTTTTCGCCGATACGGAGACTTATTCCTTGAACGCCTTCTTAGTATATATGTAAATGAGATTGTGAGGTTGCATGGCATGCGCCAAGATCCATAGTTTCGGATCGTGACCCAAGATTCACTTCAAGATTTTAGGTTAGCTTACAAAAAGCTATGGGCGCGGATTCTGATTGATTCGGCATACCATCCTCAAACCAGACGGACAATCGAGAGAGACTATTCAAACTCTTGAAGATCTATTAAGACTCTGTGACCTAGACTTCAAGGCGGTTGGGATAAGTATTTACCATTTGTGGAATTCTCCTACAACAACAACAGTTATCGAGCAAGTATAGGTGTGGCTCCATTCAAGCATTATATGGACGAAAAATGTCGCTTCTCCAAAGATGTTGGGACGAGGTGGGTGAAGCAACATTGTTGGGACCCGAGTTGAGTACGTATATGACTACTTTAAAAGATCCAAATGATTCAACAACGTATACAAACGGCACAAGATCGACAAAAGAGTTATGCGGATCTTCATCTAAAGGACGTGGAATTTAGTATAGGGGATCATGTATTGTTGCATGAGTTGCTCCATGGAAGGGAGTTACAAGATTTGGGAAGAGAGGAAAGCTCAATCCACGATTTATTGGTCCATTTCAAATTATTGACCGAGTAGGAAATGTAGCCTATAGACTCGCGTTACCTCAAGTATGTCTTGTGTTCATAATATGTTTCATATTTCATATCAGAAAATATATGAAAGACCCGAACCACGTTATAGAGTTAGAACCGGACGAGATAGCCAAAGACTTAACGTATGGGAGAGGTACTGTCAAGATCTTGGATAGGAAGGAGTATGTCCTACGCTAAGAAAGGTCATACCACAAGTTAAAGTTTTGTGGAGGAATCATGCTATAGAGGAAATGACACGGGAATTGAAAACGGAAATGAAAGCGAGGTATCCTCACCTTTTCAAACACCAGTGCGTCACGTCGATTTCGAGGACGAAATTTCATAAGGAGGGAGGTTGTAAGACCCCAACTTATTATTAATGAAATTTAATTTTCTCTATTTATTATTGTGAAATAGTAAGGGTTGATTTGATTAATGTGGATAGTTATGAGTAAAATACGCAAATATTTTAAAATAAGCAAGTGGTTATAAAATATTCATTGTTGTTTGTGGGAATATTCGTTTGGTCGTGGAATATTCTTCACGTCGGGGAATATTCGTATGCACCACGCAATCTTTGTGGTCCCCATAACTGAAAGCGATTGGATGAAGAAAACGACAAATATAAGTTGTTTAAAAATAACGGCGTAGTTATTACTGGTGATCTTTATTAAAAATACTCTCGTGACGATTTAAAACACAAGAAGACACACTTATTGCACAAATTATTGATTCTTACGTAAGAAGGCACTACTCAATAATGGTTATAGTAATTACTGTTCAGTATTTTATTGATTTAATAATTGTTGCGTTGATATTTTATATTGCTGTTGTTTCAATAATTGTCATTACACAACATTTTTCATTATCGAAGCAATAATTCATATTATCTGAATAATATTATTAGATAACATTATTGGCAATGTCTAGAAAGTTCTGTCTAAGGAGAGGTTTCATCACCTAATTGCAAGGCTTGAAGAAGAGAAATTTTATTGGAAAGCCCTCTTCCTGAAACCGCACAGTGTCATTATTATGATTCTCGTAATATTATTTGTGAATAATTAATTATTGATTCATATGATGAGGAAAATATTGATTTTATGTGGATATAGATGGAGAAAATTTTAATGTGACAATTGTTGAAAATTGTTGAAAATTGAAATTTTATTATTATTTTTTTGATAAAATAATTCATTTAAATATATTATTATATTTTAATAATATAATAATGATGATATTTTTACGTTGAATGTGGGATATATGAGTATATGTGGAGGAGGAGTATTTTTGTTACCAAAAATATTTAAAGCATGTTTTATGTGTCGGTGGACCCCATTTCTTGACTGAAATTTGATTATAGCTTGTAAAATCGCCCGTTTGTGGATTTCGGTTAATTTTTGTTTGGAATTTGGAAAAACTTTCTTCTGTAAAGTTGTAGAGAATTGAATTTCCTATAAAAAGTCGCGAGTTTCGAATTTTCTGACAAAAGGGCTATTTATTGTGAATTATTGAAGTTCCGAAGCTCCGAAATAATTGATTTTTGGAAGTTTAAAATATTTTAAATAACAAAAAAGTTTTTTTCATTATGGTGTGTTACACATGTGTGTTAAATGAGCTGAATTCAGTTCTTGGAAGGTTGGCGTAGGAAAATTTAATTTATATATTAATATTATATTAAATTTTCTGCTTTGGTGTTCTAAGCATTTTCCTATAAATAGGGTGCTTAGGTTAGAATTGAAAATTACACTGTAAATCAAGTTTTCTCTCTATATTATCGAGCGTATTCTTGTGAGTATTTTGAGTATATTTTGAGCATTGCTATACGTTGCAAGTTCAAGTCATAAATTTATATCCTGTTTTTTATTTAAGATCTTGATCTTTCGAGGAAAGGGATATTATTATTTTAATGATATTATTTATTCTAATATCATTATGCCAAGTATTGATCTGAACTTTTAATCAAATTTGGAACTTTTAGTGTTTGAGTTACTATTCACGTGTACTGACCTTTATTCACGATACTCTGATCTTATTCACTTAATCGACAATTATTCATCTAAAATGAAAATTTTCCTTTTCGTCCAAAATATCTATTCGGATACTAGCTTTGATTGTATCCATGTTTTGATCATTCTTGAATTTTACACCACTATGATTATTTTTGAGGTATTGTTGGACATGGATAGAACAAAGTACGAATCCTTAATCCTTAATCCTTGTCATTTTGTTTCACTGGATTCGTTTCTTTAAAAATATATTTCATCATCCTCAGTCTTAAATGATGATATTATTGAATATCTTTGGCCTGTAGTGCAAAGATGAATGATTTCTGATAAATATCTTTGGCCCGTAGTACAAAGATGAACATGGGCCTGTAGTGCATAGATGAATATTGATTCCAGATATATATTAATTGATGTTACAGGGATAAAAGATAGACGATGAACTTTTAAATTCATATATAGAAGATAGTAGTTTGCATTCTCTACTTAACTCTTCTAATGAATTATTATTTCATTGCGAATATTGATTTAAAACTTGTTGTCTATCAGTATTCTATTAGATTTTTCCCCTCATTGAAAACTAACGATAATTTGTTGTATATTATCTTAGTCATAATATTCTTTATTGAGCTAGTTGAAAGCTCACCCTTTTCCTTTTTGTTCCATTTTTCTTCTCGGGATGCGAGAATATAATAGAAATGACGTAGCCTGGTATGGAATGAAGGTTCTAGAGAGAGTTGTTTAGTAGTCCTCACCATTTTGTAAAATAATGTATCAATAAATGTGATGAGGATTTATTTGAGTATAGATATTATGCAGAAGATAATATTTGTATTCAAACTCACGCTTTCTTGTTGTAATAATAAAGTTGTAGTTGTTTACGTACCATGTATTGACAACTCGGAATGGGTAATGTATACCTATTTTGGGGGCGTCAGACATGACTCATGGTGGGAGTCTCAGAAGCATACCCATCCAACAGCACTCAAGATGTCTTGGGAGACATTTCAGAAACTATTTAATGACAAATACTTTCCGAAAGTGTTCGGCTATACGAAGGAAGTGGAGTTCATCGATTAGAGCAAAACAACATGGCGGTGTCTCAATGCGAGGCAAAGTTTGCAGAGTTATCGAGTTTTGCACCTCATTCGGTGGAGAATGAGGAACGATGACGCGGATGTTTCTTAGAGGTTTGAAACCCAGGCGTACGTCGAAGATCTCATTTCTCATAAATTTTCTCTTTATTCAAATGTTGTAAACAGGTCTCAATTATTAGAGCGAGATAACGAGTACGGTCAACTGAGGGACCACAACCAGGATCATACCGGAGATAGCAGTCAACAAAACAACGATAACTAGCGGAGAAAGAAAAAGACGGACAAAAATGGTAACCACTCTGGTGGTAATCATGGCCATGAAAATAGAAGAAGCAAAAGTCTGGAGGAGATTTTAAAAAGGGAGATTTAACAACGACCGTATGTGAATACGACGACAAGACCAAAGCAAGAATCGGTTCCAGGAGGAACGACCACCGGTCGATGCTACAAATGCGAAAAGAGGGACATATCACCAAACCGCCCACAACAGTTCAAGGTATGCTATAATTGTGGAAAGGAAGGACATATCGCTTCGGATTGTACAAGAATGAAAACCTAGTTTAATGGGATGGTGACTAAAAGATTGTCCTAAAAGTGAAAGTCAACGATTCTGAAAAGCGTTTGTTGTGATCGGTCAAAATGCGAGGAACCCAAACGAGGTGATCACGGGTAAAGTAAGCTAATCATAAATTCTTGTGAAGTTTATACTTTACTAGATACCGGTGCTACCCATTCATTTATCTCTACTACTTGTGCTCAACGCTTAAATTTGACTCAAAAAAATTAGACTTTGACCTATCTGTGGAAACTCCGTTAGGAGAAACTTTCATCACATCCAATCGCTTATAAATCTTGTTTGATTCAAGTTGGCACCATCACCTTACCATTGACCTTATCTCTTTAAAGATACTTGCGTTTGATGTGATTTTAGGATTGATTGGTTAACTACTCATCATGCCAAAATTGATTGTTTTCGTAAGGTTGTTAGTTTTCTTATTCCTAACCAACCTGTTGTATGCAATTCAAGCAACTAAACCAATAAAATCAATCAACGTCATATCTAATCATAAAGCTATTCGCTTATTGAAAAACCGATGTCAAGCTTTTTTTAGCCCATGTTATGGATTTGAATAAAGACACGCCAAATTTGAATAATATTCCTGTTGTTATTGACTTTCCCGACGTATTTCTCGAGAACTTCCCGGCCTACCCCCGTAACGTGAAGTTGAATTCTTTATTGATCTTGAACTCGCATACAAAGCCCATTTCTAAAACCCCATATCGAATGGCTCCTATTGAACTTCGAGAGTTAAAGGTCCAACTACGAAATTGTTGGACATCGGTTTCATTCGCCCCAAGACATCTCCTCGGGGTGCTCCTGCTTTATTCGTAAAGAAGAAAGACGGGAGTATGCGACTCTATATTAACTATCGAAAATTGAACCATGTCACCATCAAGAATAGGTATCCTCTACCCGTATTGATGACTTGTTTGACCAATTCAGAGGGGCACAATTTTTTTCAAAGATCGATCTTCGCTCGGATATCATCACCAAGATTAGAACTGAGGATATTCCAAAGACTGCATTTAGAACTCGGTACGGGCATTATGAATTCTTAGTCATGTCTTTCGGATTGACTAATGCTCTTGCGGCTTTCATGGATATGATGAATCGAGTATTCAAGGAATATTTGGATCAATTCGTTGTTGTCTTTATTGATGACATCCTCATATATTCCAAAAGCCGTGAAGATCATGAGCACCATTTGAAGCTGGTACTCCAAAGGCTTCGTAAAAACAAGCTTTATGCCAAGTTGAAGAAATGCGAGTTACGGCGAGGAAGTAGCATTCCTTGGGCACGTGGTGTTGAAACATGGAGTATCTGCTGATCCGTGAAGATAGAAGCAATACAAAGTTTGAGCAACCAAGTCTGGTGGATCAAGTACGTAGTTTTTGGGCTTAGGTAGTTATTATCGAGATTCGTGGAAGGGTTTTCTCGAATCGCTACTCCATTAACCCAAATTAACTTTCGGAAGGATACAAAATTCGTTTGGAGCGAAGAATGCGAGAAGAGTTTCCAAGAGCTTAAGAGAGACTTATTTTGGCACTGTTCTAACAATACCATCCGTGCGGATGGATTTGTTATCTACAATGATGCTTGTGCAAAGGGTTAGGATGTGTTCTCATGCAACGTAGGAAAGTCATAGCTTATGCCTCATGCGACAACTTAAAGAGTATGAGAGGAATTATCCTACTCATGATCTAGAGTTGGCGGCCCGATCGTTTTCGCTTAAAGATATGGAGGCACTATCTATATGGGGAGAAAGTGGAGATATATTCGCACCATAAAAGCCATAAATATTTCTTCACTCAAAAGAACTCAACACGCTAAGCGGCGACGTTGGCTCGAGCTATTGAAAGACTACGACCACACTATTCAATACCATCTTGAAAAGCGAACGTGGTGGTACGACGCGTTGAGTAGAAGATCATATCAGGAACGAAAAGCGATGATGTCAAGTATACGACAGAGCCAATTTTAATAGAAAAGTTAAGGTTGCTCGCCACCGACCTTGAAATCGATGCGTATGAAGAAGAAAGTACAAGAAGGAGCTATTCCTAAGCGAGAATTGATGAAGAAGGAATACTTGAGTCCACTCTGAACTTTGTGTTCCTAACGACTGATTTGAAGTACAAGATTATGATGGAGGCACACAATACACCATTTGCAATCCATTCGAAGTACCAAAATGTATCGTGATCTTGACATACATTTTGGTGGAACAATACGAAGAGAGAGATTGCAAAGTTTATCTCAATGTGTTTAACTTGTCAACGCGTGTAAAGGCGAGCATCTAGTACCTAAGGGTCCGTTTCTGACCACTTGAGATTCCGAAATGGAAGTGGGAACACATTATCATGGATTTCGTTACGGGTCTTCCTACGGTTTCTCAAGGCATCAATGCTATTTGGGTTATTGTTGATAGATTAACCAAGTCTTTCATTTCTTGCCGATACGGAGACTTATTCCTCGAACGCCTCTTGCTCAAATGCACGTAGATGAGATTGTGAGATTAAACGGCATGCCAATATCCATAGTTTCGGATGCTATTTGGGTTATTGTTGATAGATTAATTTTTGAAGTTTTAAATATTTTTAATAAGAAAAACATTTTTTTGAGTTAGGCAAGGTGAGTCACTCTTGGTGGCTGATGGTTTGAATCAGATTTTGGGTGCGTAGGAATTTAATAAATATATATTAATATTTTATTAAATTTTCTGCTTTGGTGTTCTAAGCATTTTCCTATAAATAGGGTGCTTAGGTTAGAATTGAAAATTACACCAGAAACTGAAGTTTTCTCTCTCTATATTATCGAGCGTATTCTTGTGAGTATTTTGAATATATTTTGAGTATTGTTATACGGTGCAAGTTCAAGTCATAGCCTATATTCGGTGTTTCAGCTAAGAGTACTGATCTTTCGAGGTAAGGGATATTTTTTTTTAATGATATTATTTATTCTAATATCATTTCTTTCAAGTATTGATCTCGAACTTTTTAATCAAATTTGGAACTTTTAATTAATGGGGTTACTTATTCACGATATCTGGCATTATTCACGTATCTGGTACTATTCACTAATACTGCACTATTCATCTAAAATGAAAAATTTTCTTTTAAATCTAAAATATCTATTGTGGATACTAGCTTTGATTGTATCCATGTTTTGATCATTCTTGAATTTTACACCACTATGATTATTTTTGAGGTATTGTTGGACATGGATAAAACAAAGTACGAATCTTTAATCCTTAATCCTTGTCATTTTGTTTCACTGGATTCGTTTTTTTAAAAATATATTTCATCATCCTCAGTCTTAAATGATGATATTATTGAATATCTTTGGCCTGTAGTGCAAAGATGAATGATTTCTGATGAATATCTTTGGCCCGTAGTGCAAAGATGAACAGGTGTTTAGATGAACATGACCAACTGATGAATATCTTTGGCCTGTAGTGCAAAGATGAATATTTGATTCCAGATATATATTGATTGATGTTACAGGGATAAAAGATAGACGATGAACTTTTAAATTCATATATAGAAGATAGTAGTTTGCATTCTCTACTTAACTCTTCTAATGAATTATTATTTTCGCTACGAATATTGATTTAAAACTTGTTGTCTATTGTATTCTATTAGATTTTTCCCTGTTGAAGACTAACGATAATTTGTTGTATATTATCTTAGTCATAATATTCTTTACTGGGCTAGTTAAGCTCGCCCTTTTCCTTTTTGTTCCATTTTTCTTCTCAGGATGGAAGAATATAAGCGAAATCTGAGTCGGGTATGGAATGAAGGTTCTAGAGAGAGTTGTTTAGTAGTCCTCACCATTTTTGTAAAATAATGTATCAATAAATGTGACGAAGATTTATTTGAGTATAGATATTGTCTAGAAGATAATATTTTTATTCAAACTCACAGTTTTACTGTTGTAATAATAAAGTTGTAGTTGTTTCTGTACCATGTATTGACAACTCAGAATGGGTGATGTATACCTATTTTGGGGGCGTCACAACAATTGTCGTGCAAAATAAAACAACACATATACTGTGAGTTTTAATATCAACTGTGACTCATGTCCCAACTATGGACAGCACCTCACAGTGATACTTTACATAAAGGTACAATCTAGAACTGTTTTAGAAATTAAAATCTTTGGGAAGTACTCAAGGAAACCTTCGTACATAGGAAACCATGAATCTAAGTTATGATAGATATTATATGTCCATAGAATTATCCTTGGTTGATCCAATAGACCCCAAAGAAAAACGAGAAGATTACTATCATGTTCCTTCCAATGGTGAGTCTTTTCTTGACATATAACTATCTCCACCGTCTGCGATTCAACATTATGTTTCAACCCAACTCCAAGATCATATAGGTAGTGCTCGTAGATATACTCAGCAAGTGGATGTGCACAACCCTTTCTTATGATAACACGAGATTGTATGTCATTAGACATATTGTATGATAGTGGCAAAACACCCTTCCAAAGTTGGGTTCACCTCACCCTATTGTTGTTCACCAAAATTAATTATTAAGTGACGTATAATATACGACACACACATCTTAGGTCCTCAATACAATTATATATTGTATGTCATGCCATTTTATAATGTGTTGAGAAACTTTGATAGTCTCGGACTGTAAGACCCCGAAATTTTTTTAAATAAAAAGGAATTTCCTTTATTTATTATTTTGAAATAGTAAGGGTTGATTTGATTAATGTGGATAGTTAAGGGTTAAATCACGCAAATATTTCAAAATAAGCAAGTGGTTATAAAATATTCATTTTTGTCGGGAATATTCGTTTGGTCGTGGAATATTCGTATCTTCGTCGAAATATTCGTATGACGACCAGCAGCGACCATGTGTGGGCCCCATAACGGAAAGCGATTGGATGAAGAAAACGACAAATATAAGTTGGTTAAAAATAACGCAGCGTAGTTATTACCAATTAAGACCGCTGGAATACCCAAAGGTTAAAATACGATGTCGCGGCGTGGTTTTGCGAAGACGCAGATTGTATTGCCTGAGTGTTGTTGAATTATTGATCCTTACGTGAAGGCACTACTCAATAATTTTCACAAAGAATTACTTTTCAATATTTTATTTTATTGATTCAATAATTCTTTGCGTTGATATTTTATATTATTGTTGTTCAATAATTGTCACTTGCACATTATCTCCATTATCGGATCAATAATTCATATTATTTGAATAATATTATTAGATAGCATTATTGGCAATGTCTAGAAAGCTCACGAGGAGAGGTTTGGTCACCTAATTGCTTGGCCAAGAAGAGAAATCCTTATCGGAAAGCCCCTCTTTCCTGAGAACTACCGTCATTATCATAATTGTGATTACGTAATATTATTTGTGAATAATTAATTATTGATTCATATGATAAAGAAATATTTATTTTATGTGGATATAAATGATGGATTTATTTATGTGGTTATAAATGAAGAAATTAATGTTGAGGTGTTTTATCGAAGATTTTATCGATTGGAGGTATTAAAAATTAAATCGGGGTTTTGAGATATATTATGGGGTTATAATTTTTAATCCGACCGTTGGATTGTGGTAATTTTTGGGTATGTTATACATACATAAGTTGAGTATATATCCATAAATTTTGAACCGTTAAAAATTCACGAATGATTTGTTATGAATTTTAAGAGGTGTCCGATTCTAAATTAGGTTTATAATTGATTTTGGTGGAAAATTCTAGAATTGAGTGGGCCCCACTTGTGGTTGGTGAAGAAATGTGCTGAATTTTATTTCAAATGTGGTTGGTGGCAATAGTAGCGAGTAAAAAGCCATCGGTAGCAGTCAAGTCTGCTTTATGGGCTAACATTTTCCTATAAATGAGAGGCTAAGTTAGAATTGAAAATCACACCGAAACAAAGTTTTCTCTTTCTCTCTATATTATTGAGCGTATTTTGTGAGTATTTAGATACTTTGAGAGTTCTTTATTCAAGACAAGTTTCATTCAAAGATCACTTGACCTTTCCTTCCGGCAATCTTGATTCTTTGAGGTAAGGGATATTATTTTTTCAGTAATGATATTATTTCTTCAATATCATTATCTTTGAAATGTTGATCTGAAGTTTTTATCAAATTTGAAACTTTTCATGTCGGGTTACTATTCATGAGTTACTATTCACGAGTTACTATTCATGAGTTCTTATTCACGAGTTCTTATTCACGAATACTATTCATGAATCGTGAAAATGTTTTTTGTGGAATTTCTATCTTTTGGTGTCTGAGTTACTATTCACGATATCACGGCCTTATTCACGATATCTGACACTATTCACGATATCGGCACTATTCATATCAAAAAATAAAATTTCTTCTTTTCGTCCAAAATATCTATTCGGATACTAGCTCGATTGTATCCATGTTTTGATCATTCTTGAATTTTACACCACTATGATTATTTTTGAGGTATTGTTGGAGATGGATAAAACAAAGTACGAATCCTTAATCCTTAATCCTTGTCATTTTGTTTCACCGGATTCGTTCTTTAAAAATATTTTCATCATCCTCGATCTTAAATGATGATATTATTGAATATCTTTGGCCATTAGCCGCCTTGAAGATGAATGATTTCTGAAGAATATCTTTGGCACAGTAGTGCAAAGATGAGCAGTGTTTAAATGAACACGATCGATCGATGAATATCTTTGGCCTTTAGTGCAAAGATGAACAGTGTTGAGATGAACATACGACCGATTGATGAATATCTTTGGCTTCAGTGAGTGCAAAGATGAATATTTGATTTGAGATGAATATTGATTGATGTTACTGAGGATAAAATATTGATGATGGATTGTTAAATTCATAGATTATAGTAGATTTCATTCTCTACGTAACTCTTCTATGAATTATTATTTCACCTACGAATATTGATCCAAAACTTGTTGTCTATCAGTATTCTATTAAATTTTTCCTGTTGAAGACTAACGATAATTTGTTGTATATTATCTTAGTCATAATATTCTTTATCGAGCTAGTTGAGCTCACCCTTTTCCTTTTTGTTCCATTCTTCTCGGGAGGCGAGAATATAAATGCGAAAATACAGTCGCCTGGTATGGAATGAAGGTTTTAGAAAGGATTGTTTAGTAGTCCTCACCATTTTGTAAAATAATGTATCAATAAATGTGATGAGGATTTATTTGAGTATAAATATTATACAGAAGATAATATTTGTATTTAAACTCACAGATTTCTTGTTGTAATAATAAAGTTGTAGTTGTTTCTGTACCATGAATTGACAACTCAGAATGGGTGATGTATACCTATTTTGGGGGCGTCACACGGACCACCACACTTTTCCCCTGTTATCCCCGCTCGACTCAGCTACACTTTTATTACGTGAAAGGAATTGTGAAGCAAAAGGGGTGAGCACAACTAGCCCAGTAAAGAATATCATAACTAAAGATAATTAAATTATCAATAGCCTTCATCAGTAATAAATCAGAGATTTTGAACATATGGTAGATGATAAAACTTTTCAACCATAGTTGCAGCGGAACGAACAAACCATTAGAAGAGTCAAATAGACCATAAAGTCTATTATCTTCTCCATGTTAAAAGTCCACCAATAATGCTTTAATCCTGTAACATTAATCAACAGATCCTGTTCACAGTCATGTGAATAATCTCATAATCATAATTGTAGTTCTAATTTTCACTTCTCATCCAAGACGAAGATATTTTTCATCACATGTCTTTACCTGAAACATCAAAGATCATGGTTATACCAAATCACAGTTCCTGTTCATAATCATACTAATAAGTTCATCTTTGCACTACGGGCCAAAGATATTCATTAACAGTTCATCTTTGCACTACATGCCAAAAATATTCAACAACATGTTACGGGCCAAAGATATTCAACAACGGGTCATCTTTGCACTACGGGCCAAAGATGTTCATCAACGATTCATCTTTGCACTACAGGCCTAAGATATTCATATCTCAAATAAATATATAATCATTTCAGAATTTATATAAACAATAATTATAACCATGTTGATCAATTCACCTTTGCACTTAAGCTAAAAATATTCAATTGTAAATTGAATGGTCATGATCATACCAATTGACCATTCATCTTCAGACCATCTTGGCCAAAGAGAACCCATAGTCACGATCATACCAATAATCTACCCATCTTTACACTTAAGTCAAAGAGAAATTTTATCATCGGGATTATAAAAATGTTATATATGAGAATAAAAACAATACGATCAACAATTGCATTTAATTTCAAGAGTAAGATTCATAAATCAATAATTTCATAACACCTTAATCTAAATATTATAAATCACTTAATAATCTCATAATCTAATATTATTAATACATCCACAATATTTTAATCATTTCTTAAACTTATAAATAATTTATTTTAATTGTTTACACTTTACTAATTAATACATTTAATCATACTAAATTACCAAACTCATAAGATTTCATCACCAATAACCAACAACCTCATCAAAAATCTGCATATACCATATATAGGATTCCCAAGCCAAAAAATTCTATTTTTCAATTTTTTTACTTCACATAACATATTTAATTTATTTATTTATAACTAGTCCATTTTCATGAAAAATACCAAATCAGTTCCAAAAATATTTCTTTTCTGGGATTTAGCATAATATAGTCCCATATTAAACATATATTTTTCTCGAAATTTTTAAAATTCATTTACTATTTTTCACATAGTCAAAACTGTCGAATATTTAGATATTTATCATATATTGTACTTTTGTCCAAAAATTTCAAAATTTATAGAATATACTGATATTATATAGATATACTCCCAATAAAAATTTTACCAATTTTGGAGTTAACCACAAGGAGTTATAAGGGTTTACTTTTAAAATAATCTTTTCTCATAAAATTCATAACTCCTAATCTATACATCCAAAAATCGCCATTTTTGGACACAATCAAGGAAACTCATCAAATTATAATTTCAAATTTTTCAAAAATTTTTGAAGGTCAGAAAAATTACGAAACATGATAAACATAATAATCCTTAAAATCCCTTACCTTAAAAGAGCAGTACTTCTGATTGGAATATCGGATGTAAAGCTGAAGGAAATTTCCACTGAATATCAACTCTCCAAGTATCTAAATACTCACAAAAATATGCTCGACAATATAGAGAGAAATAAAACTTATTTCTGGTGTGATTTTCAATTCTAACTTAAGCGTCTATTTATAGGAAAATGCTAGAACGCCAAAGGAGACTAAATAATAAAATAATATTTTTATCTTTTCTTTTTCTCAACGCATCCTCCACCAACCAAGCCAGCCATCAAGCATGCCAAATTTGAAAATTTTTGGCAGCCCACATGTTTAAAATAAAAGTGGGTCCCACCCATAAATTTAATAAAAATAATTTAATTTCTGAAACTTCAATAATTCATAGAAAATAGCCCGTATATCAGAAAAATACGAATTTTATGTCCATTCCACATGAAATCAAATTCTCTACAACTTTGTAGCTTTGAGTTTTTCCAAATTCCAAACAGAAAATATCCGAAATTCACAAACGGACGATTTTCAACACCGTTTCAACACCTTTTAAAATTCATAACAAATCATGCGTTAATTTTCAATGGTTCAAAATTTGTGGACATATACTCAACTCATATATGTATAACATATCCAAAAATCACAACGATCCAACTATTTGATTAAAATTACAACTCACGCAATAAAGCTTTAAGAACACCGATTTGAGTTTTTAATACCTCCAATCCGATAAAATACTGATAAAATATCTCAACATTAATTCTTTCATTTATAACCACATAAATAAATTCATCATTTATATCCACATCAAATAAATATTTTTTTATCATATAAATTAATAATTAATTATTCACAAATAATATTACAAAATCACAATTATGACAACCAGACAGTTCCTAGGAAAGAGGGGGTTTTCCAATAAGAATTTTTCTTTACTAGCGCGCAATTAGGTGACCAAACCTCTCCTTGACAGAACTTTCTAGACATTGTCAACAATGTTATTTAATAATATTATTCAAATAATATGAATTATTGATCTGATAATGAGAAATACTGTGCAGTGACAATTATTGCAACAACAATAATATAAACTATCAACGCAACAATTATTGAATCAATAAAATAAAATATTGAACAGTAACTACTGTAACAATTATTAGGTAGTGTCTTCTTACGTAAGAATCAATAATTCAAAAATATTGTGCAATATCGTGTTCTAACTGCTGAACCACGCCGCCAGACATTCGTATTTTAACCACTAGGTATTCCAACAAATGTTAATTGTAATAACTACGCCAATTATTTATAAAAACTCAAACTTGTCGCTTTCTTCATCCGACGCTTATTCTCATTATGGGACCCACAAATGATCAACTATTGTAAATTTAATATTCCCCGACAACAAGAATATTTCACGACCAAACGAATATTTTTCGACAGAAATGAATATTTTATAACCACTTGCGTATTTTAAAAAATTTCATATATCACTCTTAACTTTAACTTTTTTATCAATTTAACCATTTACTGAATAACAATTATAAGAAAAATTAAATATTTTATTTTATAAAATTCGAGATCTTACATTTGGTCTTGCACATAAAACATTTAAAGTGATAATAATTTCTTCTTCTTTTTTAATGAATTATTTAATTATTATTTTTTTGTGGACAAGTGCTAAAATTTGTGGAAGGAATCTTAAACCTCACCCTCAAGCATGTAAATTCATCTGATGCAATTATTATAACTAAATATAGTCTTGTCAGATATTTGTATTTAGTTTATTTCATTTTTTTTACGGAGTATCAATTAAATAGTACTCTATAATTGTCATTTTTTTTTTGTTATATTCTCCAAGATATATGGAGAACATACAAAGAAGACTAAGAATCGAATAAAGGTCCGAACGGGAATAGATGTGAAACCGGAAACGATTACAGAAAAGGTGGCTACAAAGAAACTGGTCACACAAATTGAAGCATTGTCGATCAACATATTAATATTTAAATTATATATATATAATGTTTGTGTATTTTAAACAATCCCTTTAGTATGTATAAAATAAAATCAAATCAAATCCAACTTTCCTTTTTCCAGAATGAGGGCATATATATATATTTATGCCTTTTAGTTTTTAGTTTGTTATAACTGATTTATTCTTAGTTCTCTCATTTCAGTTCGTTAGAGAAAAGGTATGTATAGATATATAGAGTTAGGAGTGTGCAAATAGTGAATTGAAATTGGTAAAGGGTTGGTGGGTTGGTGTGTGTCTCACCTCACCTTTCTGGTTGAAGGTGCTAGGAGAATTCATTGTCCATCATTTCTCTGTTCATAGTCCATTATAAGAATAAATCAGTTGTGGAGGAGAGTTTCACCTATCTAAACTTCTCATCAATCTTTTCCATATGTTTGTACCTGCTCCAGTCACCTTTGTTCCCCCAATGCTCCAATTTTGACTACTCCTTTCATGCATGTGCACTGCATTATTACAAAACCCAACCCTCTTTTTAATAAATAAATATTCCATGATTTTTCAAAATCAAAAGTCACGTTTAAGATCGAGTAAAATGCATATTATCACATGCAATTTGCTCATAATGTCGTTTCATCACACCTAAATCTTATATATATATATATATATATATATATATATATATATATATATTATATATATATATATCAGTTGAGAAAAACGAGTTGTTGTTTTTAATCCATTTGTAATTAATTGATTGGTTGTGGTACTTGAGAAGTTGAGAAAATATCACTAGTATCTTTTTTCTAACTTAGGATTACATGTGGAGTGAAACAATCTGCGTCAAATCTCGAGTTTGAAACAAATCTCAGGTCAAATTATTTAAAAAAATAATCATATTTGTTGTTTTTAAAACTGGAAAAAAATTATATCAATTTTGAGTTTTAAAATTTTATAAATTAATTTTAAGAAGTCAAAATATATTTCTAATTTTAGAACAGGGGAGTATTTATTATAATCAAGAATTATCGACACTTAAAAAAGAATGACTTTTGACGGGACTATTATTTTGGGACAGAGGGTTTGAAGGACCATTATCCTAGTGAAGAATGGGTATTTAAATCAAAGCCCAATTTGGAATGAAGGGCATGTTTGTTGAATAAAAAGGACCCATTCGGATATGGATGGTAAGGGCCATTTTGTATTTAATGCTTTTTAACCCTACACACTTTAGTACTGGATTGTGTGGTGATCTAAAATTATCCTTAGATAAAAAATTAAGTTACTGATAATAATATCTTTAGTCATAATTTTTTGAGTTAGTTTGTGCTTTGTGATGGATTAAGATGACTAAAGAAAATGCTATTGCCTAGTAATTCAAGTCTTGTTTGAAAGGATTTAATTTGATTCAGAATTAGAATTTGACCAAAAATTTAACCCGAATTGACCTATGGTTTATGATTAGCTGTGAAGGGCCAGTGTTAAGGGTAGCCAGTGTTCAAATCAACCACTAATCTTCTGTTTTTTTTGCTTGACATTTCAATCTTTTGTTGACCTTGACTAAACATAGTCCAGAATACATATCTGGTTGCTGAAAATGAGTGATTAGAATTCTATAACTAATGTTTAGATTTAATTAGAGATAATAACCACATATTTGTTTACCCTGAAAATAATTAATTAATCCAATAATCTTAAAATAGACAAATTTGGTCGGTCAAGGCCTAGTTTTAATTAATTAACATGATCATGTTAACATTTAAAAAATTAAAATAAAAATTTGTTTAGGTGGTGTATTAATCTTAAATGTTACTTTTATTAAAATAAAAATAAAAATTAAAAAATTGAACTCGGAATTAACTTTTCCTACCAACCAACTTTGATTTAGTCATGGCCTACACTAAATTACTTTAGGTGGTGTATTAATATGTTACCTAGTGGATTTTACTTTTTAAATGTTTTGCATTTCGAGGGCTTCATCCTGGAAATAGTTTTATTTTTTATTTTTTTCAAACCTCAATTATAATTTTTCTACTTTTCTTATCTCTCTTTTGAATTCATCCCCAATTGCACGAATGGGCTGTAGAGATAAATAAATCCACACACAACTCCAAATTTCATAGTGGATTCTCCCACTAGCATCACATATACAAAAATTCTTTCACTTGGGTTCACCAATATCATCAATAATGCTTTGATCCCAAGTGGATTAATTGATGTTTGGTATCCAGAGTAGAGGCCCAATCTTCACTCCAAAAAAATCTAGTTTAGTGACTTAGATCGTGTTTGATAAAATTAAGTAATTAAGATATGAATAGTTAGTATATTTTAATAAATTAGATAGTTTGAATAAAATAACATCTGAATTTTAAAAATTATTTGGTAACTAAAAAATATAAAACATCTGAATGAATGTCTTTTAAATTTAAAAATATTAATTCTAAATTTAAAAATATCTCAAATTGATTTTTCTAAAATCAACAATGATCTTAAAATTTGAAATGGGGTGAGTACAATATTTATAGAAGCTTCATAGATTTAAATTTTTCATTAAGAGACAGTTCTTAATGATTTATATTTATATCTTCCTCTTACTAATTAAGAGACGATAAGAGGCAAACAATATTTTACCAAACAATTTTATTCTCCTACCAAATCAAATGTGGAGTTGTTAAGATTTATTAAAAGATAAACAAATACCACCTTAATTCATCTATATATATTAATTCTTCGCGCTTATTTTTAGTTAATCGATGTGAGGTGCGAATTTTTTTTAATACAATACCTAAAAAAACTCAATTAGATTGGTTTTATGACCCCTAAATTCAATACCACCATTCCTATTATTATTTCTATTCCACATAAAGACTAAAGAGTATAATTTGTAAATTTTGTGTGTTTCATAAAAATAGTCATTTTTCGATGATAATAGCATAAAATAGCATTATATTCTTAAGTTTGCCATCACAATTTTACTATTATACTATTTCCTTCATTTTTTAATATAAGTTGTTTTAGAATTGTGCACAAATATTAAAAAATGATTATTGTTAACACCAAAATCCGTTCACGCGCTCCAATCATTAAAGCACGTCCAATCCTGCACAAAAACGGGTAAACACCGAAAGCTCCGGTGTAAGAGTAAGTACAGACTGGAGAAGGTTAACAATGAAGAATTAATGCTCTAGTCTTGGAAAATAATAACTGTGTGTACCTTAGAATCAGTGTAAAGTCTTGTATTTATAGTGATCTCACCATTTTCTCAGAGTTCTTTCCCGTATTGAATTAGGGTTCCTCAGGATAAATCCTTAATGGAATTGTAAGATCTCCTAAAAATAAAGAAGTTAATTCTAATCCCAACATCTCCTCCTGTATTTAGAAACCGAATATACTACCTCCGTTCCTAAAAGATTGTCGTTTAAGGTTTTTGCACATGAATTAAGAAAGTATCATTTACCAAGTAAAATTTGTTTGAAATTCCATCACTACCCTTTTATGGGAAGTTAAAAACTATTAATACAAGGGAAAGAATTTCTTGGGACAATGAGAGGAGGTAGGAGTAATATAGGAAAGTAAATAATTTATTCTCCTCGAAAATTGTAAACGACAAATATTTTTGAACAAATTTTTTCTTTTAAAACGATAATCTTTTAGGAACGGAGGTAGTAATTAGAAATATTTGATTCCTTAAATTAGTCCAACTACCAAAACAGAATCCAACATGGATTCAAACCTCATGTGGAAGACAACCCATTATACAAACCAGATCCAATATATCATGGCCCAACAATTGTAAAACATTAAATATAATATGAATTGTCTATATTACTTTTTATTGAAAAAAGAGAGTATTATCTATTGGACAGAGAATAGTGAGAGAACCAAAGTTATATTTAATACTTAAGATAATATTATAAACTAAACAATTAATACTTACTTGAAATTCTCAAACGACTTATATTAAGAAACAAAAATATTTTTTTAAAACGACTTATATTAAGAACTACACTACTAAACTAGCAATATATCCTTAATATTAGTAAATTTTTTAAATGAGACTTTTTTGGTATTAAAGAAGCAATAAGAGGCAAGCGAACCTTGCTCCTTGAAGAGTAGACTTCAGAAATTTTAAGGCCTGAGGTTCTATATACCAGTTTGGCCCGTAACACCAGTCATAGGTCATTCCAGGCCTTTTGTTCGATCCATGTTATGTTAATAGTCACAATATTAAGTGATGGGTATCTTCCACGATCCAAAGTAAGATTGTAAAATAAACAAACAGTTCAGATTCAATTTATACTTGTTCGATTAAAAATTCGATTCGAACTTGACTCGAAATATAAATAATTTAAATATGAGCAAATTTTAAAGTTTGATAAATTACTCGAAACTTCTCAAATTATAATTTTTTATTGATACTCGAATCATATTTGTTCGAAAAGTTCAAACTCCTCGCGATCGATTCAAGATCGTGCTTGACTCAGTAGTTAAACGAGCCTCAATTAAATCTTATTCTATACTTGATAAATTTTGTAAATTAAATATTAGCAACTCAATACCCGGCTCAACTCGTTTCATTTACATCATTAATCCAAAATTATTTGTTATGATTGCAAAACAATAATAGAGTCACAATATGGCTTTAATTTTTATATAACTCATAATACTCTATAATAGAATCACATTAACTTCAAATTTAAAGATTTTTCAAATTATTTCAAAGATATTAATATTATTTTTATATTTTCACACCGAGGGAGCAAGTATAAGTCGTTGAAAGAACTTAGGTTTGACAAAATTGTTAAATATATAATACTTTTCTATTTTCATTCTAAATTATAAGATTATTGTTATTTTTAAAATTTAATTAAATATTTTTTCAACAAAATTAGTATAATTTTATTTAGTTTAAGTCAATTCAATTATAAATATTTTAAATTATCTAAAAAGTAATACTAATATATTTATTTTTTTAAAGTTTAAATGAATTATGTCAATTTTAAATTTAAAAATATTTTAAATTAATTTTTAAAAAATTAATATTAACCTTATAATTGGAGACGGAAAGTATAAAATTAAATTTGGAGACGGAAAGTATAAAATTAAATTTTAAAATGTCTTAAATTTTGTACTCAAAATCCGTTAATTCAGTTTTAAAACCAAACCTTCTTGAGGTCAGGAAACAAGTCATCCATAAAAGGGACACTGTTTTTTCTCTACAGAACCGTTAATCGACCAAATATCTGTAGAATTAGTTAAATTTGGGCATGAAATTCAATTGGGTCCGTACAAACAAGTAAGAATAAAATTATATGTAATCGAAGCGAATCCACCCTCAGCTCTGTTCTTTGCGCTTCTCTTTGTTGGGTTTGGGAAAACAAGGACTGATTTTATATTGCTCACAAACTGTTTGATGATATGCGCAGCTGGGCAGGTATTCTTTCTCCCAAGAGAAGTTAATGGTTTTTTTATGCTCTTAAGATTTTTGACTACTGAATATTTGTGAATATGGCTATTGCATTACCTTTACCACAATTTGTATCATCTCAAAGTGATGGAAGGTCTATCATTTCCCTCAACTCAGACTTTCTCCCATTACCAACTTTTCCTTCTAAGATTAATGTGGGTTATAAGAAATGTTACAACAATAACAAAAAGAAATACCAAGAAAATTATTCCGCTGTCCCCATCATATTTTCGTCCCTTAAGCATGTTAAAGACCCGTCATTAGACAAGCATGCGGTGAAGCAAAACAAGATTAGGTTTGTGCAGAAACTGAAAACACTACTGCTGTCAAAATCCAAACACTATATGACACTTAACGTCCTCTGTAAGTGCCGCTCCTATTTAGCGCTGTCAAAGCCTAAATCCATTATTTCTATGATTCACCGGTACCCAACCATTTTTGAGCTCTTCACAATTCCAACTCCGCCCACACCGCTTAACGCCACAAAACCACTTTCCCAACTCTGTGTGCGTTTAACACCGGCTGCTGCTGCCCTTGCCAATCAAGAACTCAAACTTAAATCTGATATGTCCATTTTCTTGGCCACCAAGCTCCAAAAACTTTTAATGCTCTCCACGCACCATCGGCTCCTATTGTCAAAGCTGGTTCACCTTGCCCCTGACCTTGGCCTTCCTCCTAATTTTCGGTCTCGTTTATGTAATGACCACCCAGAACGGTTTAAGACTGTGGAGACCTCCTATGGCCGAACTCTTGAGCTTGTCTCGTGGGACTCACATTTGGCCAAACCTTTACCCTCTCCTGAAGTGGTTAAACCTGTTGATTTAATAGTACACAGGCCATTGAAGTTCAACCACTTGAGACTTCGTCGAAAAGGGTACAATGTGAAGAGGAGTCACCAAGAATTTTTGATCAAGTTTGAAGAATTCACAGATGTCTGCCCGTATAATACTAAAGTAGGAGATTTGGCTAAAGAGTCGTTGAAGGCTGAGAAGAGAGCTTGTGATGTAGTAAGGGAGGTGTTAGGAATGACAGTTGAGAAGAGGACTTTGGTAGATCACTTGACACATTTCCGGAAGGAGTTTGGGCTGCCCAACAAGCTGAGGGGTTTGCTAGTGAGGCACCCAGAATTGTTCTATGTGAGCTTGAAAGGTCTGAGGGACTCTGTTTTTTTCTAGTGGAAGGCTATGATGACAAGGGTATTCTCTTGGAGAAGGATGCAACATTGGCGCACGAAAAGATCTGCTGATGGATTTGGTTATGGAAGGGAAGAGGATGAGGCGAGAGAGGAGAAGAGGTGACGTCAGTGACAATCATATTGATTACCAACAAGAGGAAGTTGATCATGCTGATGGTGAATGTGATGAATATACTGATGATTTAGATAATTTGTTTGAATCTGATAACGATTCTGATGCTGAGAGCAATGATGATGAAGATGAGAATAATGAGTTTTTTGAAATGGATAAGGAAGCCGAGTTTTGGACCGCCGATCCTTTACTTAAAACTGAAAATCCTGGACAGTTGGAACCTTGGTAAGATAATCATTGGTATTATCCCTCTGGTTTTGGTGATATTGAAAATGAATTTAACTATCTACAAGAAAACTTGTTGCATTATTTTGCAAAAGATCAATTGGTACATCACTATCACTTCACAAGAGTCGAGGGGTTTAAACTTGGCAGATCAGTCTGTTTTCAACGCCCAAAACTAAACTCAGCATCAGTGGGCATAGTTGTTAATATACTTCCTTTGGTATATTGCGTTCTTTTAGTACTTTCACTTTGGTGTTTTGATTTTAGATTTTTACTTTTATAAATCATTGGTGGAGCATGATATTCTGCACTCTCCTGTGCACGTTCAACCTGTGTTTTGTTAATAAAAAGGAAATCAGTGCTTGTCTTGTAGAAATGCTTGATAATTTGGTGGTGTTTGTTTATGGGTGGTTAGATTTAAATTTTCTTATATATATTATTCACTCTCTGTTTGTAAATTTTTGCCCTCTTTAATGATTTGGTTTATAAATATGTTGCATCACATTATTAATTTGGAAAATGCTTGATTTCATTCAGACACCAGAAAATAGTTAGGGAAACTGTTCACCCGAAAGTATATTATGGTGTAAAATCTTTCTTTCCTTCAAGATTCTAGCCTTGTTTCCTGGTGCTGCATTATTATAACCGTATTTATCTTTCCGATTAGCTTATCGGACTGTACTATGGAAATTATTTAGTGTTTGTTCCTATTTGTTAGTTATTGTCGAACAAAATTTGTCATCTCTAAGGGCATGTAACTTTGAGTAATGACCTAACTATTGAAGATTGAATTGAGGGGATGTGTCATATCGAAATCAAAATCAACATATGGTATATTAAAAATAGACCAAATTTTGAGGCCCATGTCATACAAATAGACAAACCAATTCAAGCAATCAATTACAAAGACGGTCAGAAAGGCATCCTTCCAGCTGCGAATCCCATAATTTGCTTAAATACACTAAATATTGAGACCTGAATATATATACGCACATCACCTGTACTTGACTTATTGAGACTGGAAAATACTTGTCAACCACTGAAAGGGGCTCAATAGCTGTGCTCTCTTCTTCTGCCAGAACCAAATGGCAGCGTTATACTGTTCATTTCGTATCTTCAATGTGGCTGCCTTCCAGTCGTACTTTTCCATTTCTTCGCACGCAGCTTTTCCAATAGTTTCTCTTAATGTTGAGTCGTGCAGAAGAGGTTCCAATTTGCTTAAGCAGTCGTCAATATCTCCAGGATTAAAGAGATAGCCAGTCTTTCCCTGCTGATCATCAGGAATGATATCTGGGATTCCTCCAGCACGAGCAGCCACAACAGGGAGGCCAGATGACATTGCTTCCAAAACGACAAGCCCAAGTGTCTCAGATTCTGAAGGCATTATGAAGACATCTCCACTAGCATATGCCTGAGAGAGCTCCTCTCCTTGTAGCATCCCTGTGAATACAGCCGGCATGCCAGAGAACATTTCTTCCAGCTCGGCCCTGACAGAAACAGAAACCACGCTTGCTGAATAGATTTTTGCAGACAACTATTATCAGATAACGCCAGGTGTTCATGATTCCACAGATGTGTTTCTCAACATATATGGTGTTCAAGGTTTCTAGTTTAGTAGTCACTGTAACAGTACAATGTTAAAGCACAAGGAGCTAAAATATGGTGCTCCTCCTGTCTGTATATACGATGTAGTCATGTAGTACATATATACCTTCTTCTTCACACACACACACACAAACACATATCTCCTCCAAGAAATCACATTCTTTTATTCAACAATCATGACAAGAGAAATAGGCTCTACAAGTTTCGTTAGCAGTGATTGTTTGGAACTAGTAAGAGTACTGTCACTACTGTGTGTGACTGTCCCTTCCATGCACTTCTAAATTAAAGAGCAGACCCATACCCCACTTGGATTAGAAAGAAAGGACTATGAACTGTTGAACTACAGACAGAACTCATCTATGTCTCGTCCATTATAACATCTACTAGATATAAATGAAAGTAATTTAGTTATCCAATGTCTTACTGGAAGTTTAAAACTTAATGCCTTCACGAAGATCAGCCAAAAGGCATGAAACTAAAGTAGATCTGGATATAGAGATGATAGTTCTCTTTCGTAAAGATTGATCTACGGCCATCTCTCACTAATTTTATATCCACTATCTCAGTAGATTATAATATAATTTTGGGTTTTACTGCTCCATGATCTACCACCATCAGCAATCTAGTTATTACTTTGTCTACACAAAATATTCCCACTAAACTCTCCACAACATGCTGGGAGATGAATTTTGGTACAATCACTTTTATTGCATTTTTCCCTTTCTTTCTTGATTTTATTCTCAAAGAGTTGGTACTATGCAATTGAAAATGTTTTTAGAAATTAATCTAATAAGCATCATATGCATCTTACCTGTAGGGCCCGTCTCCAATAAAAGCAATCCGGGCTTCCGGTATCCTATCCATGACCCTGTCGATCATACATTTTAGTGTCAAGGGTTGCAATTCAAAGCGAATGCCAAGTGATTCACAACTAGATTACTTTCTCGCTCATAGCAAGGAAGGAGATTGAAAAGCATTGATATCACAATTAACATCAGCACATATCCCTTGCATTGTTCTGAAAATGAATGATTAAAAATTAGAACATGGGTTCACTAAAGTTTGCAATTTCAGTCCACAGACATTATTTCTACTGTTGTATATGTAGACATGCATAAAAACCAACTTTTAACTTTAGTTTGATGAGATACTATTAAGATATTTAACCAAAAAAATAGCTATAAGAGGTAAGGTTCTAGTAACGACGAGATTATTCAACTAATCCCCTCATTCAGTCCAAGACAATTTTTTCTACTAGCCAGAAAAGAAAGAAGTGGACGTACGTTAAACAAACTTTATCACCTGAAGAAAGAAAAACAACACAAGGAATAGTTGCAATATTTTCCAAGATATGCACACAGGTAATTTCTCCATTGTAAAAGTAATACCTTTTGAGAAAATCCAAACTCTTCTCAACTCCTAGCCGCCCGACATGAACAATCAACGGCCTCTCAGGTTCACCATTGCTGATTTGGGAATAAAGACTTTAAAATTTAAAGAAGAGTCAAAAATATGGTGATGAAACTGAAGCAGCAGGAGATCTTACCTTAATCTTAATCGCATTTCATGAGAACGATAACGGGGATTGAAGCTTTCAGAATCAACACCCTTATTCCAGAGTCGTATTTTGTTACCTGAAAATATGCAAAGGAATAATAGCAATTCATTTGTGATGTTGCTGTATAGCACGGATGTGAGTTCTTTAATCAACATTTTCATGACAGGACTAGTGGAAGTAAAATGTTGAATAAGCTTAATGTCTGTGAGAATTGTAACATGAAGAAAAATGAATATGAGGCAGAAGTATGAAAGTTGAATGTTGATATCTACTTATCTAGTCAATTGTGTCAGTTGTCTAGAGTAATTAGCTCATAAAAAAGGAACAAGATATTTCACCTGCTGTCACCCTAGCTGCCTGAAGATCCTTTGCAATGGCAGCTGATGGCACCAATGTAAGATCAGCTGCTCTGTGTAGAAACTCTGATGAAATAAGAAAAACCCTTATATGTTAGAGAATGGAATATACATTTTGAGCCATGTTGGATTTGAACAAGAAAGGAAAGCTCACGTACTTATGACCCACCACATAGGTTTGACCAGCCAACTGAAGGTGTATCTTGGTATGTAGCTGAAGATGAAAACAGGAATTAGACTCGGCCCAAAATACTAATTGGACATATCTTAGGTATGACATCCCGAAGACCGTATAATACATATATTGCAATGATTTATACAAATGTGTTGATTTTTAATCATGCTATATTGAGAAGCTAGTTAAATGGTCTGCAATCAAGAACTTAACATGAAAATCAACTAGCAGCAATACTTACACTGGGACATGTGTGTGATAGGACATTACTATAGGAACACACAATAGTTTTGCAATAATGAGAGCACCGAATACCTACAATAAAGCCAGAAATTCTGAATGATGCAACAAAACAAGAAAACACTCCCAATGCTCAATCAAGCAAAACACATAAAAGAGTGACAGAAATTTACCATAATACCAGGGGACGATGCGTGTATTATATCAGGCTTAAATTGGGAAACCGCTGATATTATCCTAGGGCTGAGTGCTAGGGAAAGTGGCACCTTTTGGTACCATGGACAGGGGAAGCTGCAAAACAGAATTGAGAACCATTAGCGAGAAACATCTAGATATTGTCCACTACAAGGCTCCATAATCCATAAGCTTTAATAATCCCAATCTTTGGATGGAGCATGAACAAGCCTAACACTTTAAACTCTTTATAGGAAAATTAGTAAATTCTATTGATAAGTAAGATTAAGATTTCTACTGAAGAGTTAATCATTTTGCAGCTACCACAGTTTTTTAATGATATGCTAAAATCAATAAAGTTGATGCAGGACACTTAGAATAACTTACAAGATTTGTTAAGAGATGAGTCTCAAAGACCTTATGCAAGTTTATCTTTAGAAATCGGAAGCAATATGGAGTTAGAATCAGAAGATCATAACAACAGAAACTTTCTCACAAATTGATTACAACCTGTGTGATCCAATCAATTTCGCTCCATGAAATTCCTGCGGAACTCCTTCATGAGTTGTCACAACCATCACCTACACCATTCACACGATTTTTTAGTGAATAATCATGTGAAGTCATGCAGCAAATATATCAAAGTGTGTCCAGGATGCCAACTCCTTAACTACTGATTTTCAAGTATTTTTGTCCTAGTCAGATATATAATTAAATAAATTGGTAAAAACCATCAAGTTTAAAACATTTATTAATTGAATAAGGGTTCCCTTAATGCCACTTGATCCAAGGAATGTATCAAACTGGGATAAGATGTCTCTAAAATGGATTTAAGGAAAAAAAGAAATAAAGTGCATGCAATTGATATGATTGTGTAACACCCAAAGCACATAAAGCCATTGAAATTCCTTTTGTTCTCAATATTGATTCACTGATTTCATAGGCTTCTGGTCAATTGATGCAGCTCAAGGTGATCAGCTTCAAATTCTAATGTATTAATATTAAACAGGTTTAAAGCAGAAAACAATATACTCAAGTTCATTGATGAAACAAGGAAATAACGGCTAATTCAACCTTAGATTTTTCCAATCTTATTAAACCTGCATATGACTTATCTTAAATCTTGTTCTTCCTACAAGAGTATCATCACAGGGATATATAAAACAACTACACGAACTTGTAATGAGACTAGGCTCAGGTTGGCATTCATCAAATTTAAGAGGCTTGGTTCCAAGAAAATACTATTAATAACAACCATGTGCAAATAACGAAAGGATGTACCTCGTCTCCCATTTCGCGTAGATATTTTATGAAATTTTGGAAGCGATTTTTATATCCAGACACGTAGCTGCAAATTCCACAGATGATATGAGGTTTCTGTTTAATAGAGGAAACTCAAAATATACTAAATTTTCATTTCTCAATCAACAACTGAAGTGCATTTGAAAGAATTTTTTTTTGAAAGTAGTCTTAAAAAAGGTAATTACAGGAAAAAACAGAAATATATAAAAGACAATAATAAAAGTTAAACAAACAATTATGAGCATGTTGGTCAAACAGCAACCAGCTAAAAAATAACTGTATAACTTCTCACATGGTTGAAAACATGTCAACAACAAAAATAGAATAAAATTCAGAATCTATATTTCAAAATAAAGACCGCCAAGTTAAGATGCCTACATTAGCTAAAAACATAATACATGCCAATATATACGTTCTCCATAGATGGAATTCATCTCCAAAGACGTAGTCAATGACTCTATGATGATAATATATTATGGCGGCGGTAAAAACCACCATACATTTGATAAAATAACATAAATCAACTTACAGTGACAAGAACATGTTAAAAAAAACTTTTTTAATTATTGCTGGTAAAAATTGGCAACGATTTTAGAACAATAACATAAAACGATACAGCTACTGAACTACATCATTTAGTACAGCAATGCCGTGCCATTGCTAAGAATAGCACCAAACTAGTTTCAAAAAATTAGAGGGGGATACACAGACATTATAATTTACAAAGAAATCCTCAAAATTGCACCTAACTAAAATTCCTACTAACTTATTTAATGGACAGCGTCTCATCAAAGTATCAAGGTCACAAAAAAGGTCATTGTTTAACCTCAAATTTTAAGTCAACTCCTCTAACACAATAAAGCTTCATCTAACTCAAAATCAAAACACAAGCTTCATCAGCAACAAGAGCAAATGGAATTGATTATGATGGAATAAGATGTACTAAATTTAATTTGTAACTAATAAAAAAAGCAGAATTAGACACTCACGCAAAAGGAGAGGGCTCTACAAAGAGAGCTATACGCCTAGGTCGTGAAGTGATCTCTGATTCAAGAAAAGGAGGAGGATTTTCTTCTTCCTCCTCTTCCCTTATCTCTGTAATGGTCATTTTGCTTGATGCAATAATGGGTTTCTGTTTTCTACTGTGTTTTAATCTCTCAACACTTGTGGTGGGTCTAGACTGTAGAGAAAGAGTCTTCGTGTAGTAAAGATTAATGAGTTTTTTTTTCGAAGGACAAAAACAAGGGTATGCCAAAGGAACTCTTGAATTACAAAAAGAAAAGGAAGAAGGGACAGAGGAAGGAGGAGGAGAGAGAGTAGAATTTATAGAGAGAGCATAGGTGGGCATGATTGATGATTGGTGAAGGTTAAATACATGTATGAATTGGTGGTTACTTGTAGGAGAGAGAGTTGGGTTTTGGGCATTATTTCAATTTGATTTGATTAATATATTTCGTGGAGACAGCAGAGTTTGAGAAAGAGACAGGGGATTCCGAGAAGAGAGGAGGAATGGATATTCTTTTTCAGGTTGGGGTGAAAATGGAATAATCGGAAGGAGTTCAAAGTATATGCTGCTACCACCATTGCTGACTGATTGAGGTGAGGCCCAAATTCTATCCTTACACGGTAGAGGGGATAATTTTCAAGATTTTAGAATTATCTATTAGAGGAGACTATAAGCCACGTTTTACATACTACTATAATTAATTTATTTTATTATGTTTTTTTTACTCTGAATTTGTAGTTGAATTAGGGTTTAAATACGTTTGATTCAACAAGCCCACCCACCTGTTTAAACCATTTATGTTTTTGTTTGTTTCTTGGTTACACTTCCCAACATTTGGAAATTTAATTTTATGGACTAAAGAGATGTTGAAATATATTACATGCAATTTGCAACCCATTTAAGTCGAAAAATAAAATACATTTAACATCATATAGGAGGCTCAACAATCTCACAAATAATAATAATAATAATAATAAAATAAATAAATAAAATTATTAATTTTATATTTCGTTATATATTGTCATATAAAATGTATTAAAGTATAACTGTATATACACACAAAAAAAAAACATCTAAATATATTTTAACACTAAAATCAATAAATTTTGAATCAAATAATTTTTGACTTGCGTATATCATTAATATATATATATATATATATATATATATATATATATATATATATATATATATATATATATATGAAGAGGTTTGGTCAATATGGAATTCCTACTATGGGTTCTGTAATAGGGTGGCATTGAGTTTTCATTTCACAATTTTAATATTACTCATATGTTATGTTTGTTTGTAATTAGGAGTATTATATTTAGGATAGAACTATTAATTTTAAGTGTTTTTGTTTGTTTTTAAATTTAAACTTGGAACTATTAATCTCGAGATTATAAAATGACTTAATAGTCTTAACATTATAATTATAATCTCTGAATTATAATCCTAAAATTAATAGTCTTGAAATTATAATTCTATAAATTATAATCTCGAAATTATAATCCTTACAAACAAACATAATCCTAAACTATGACTCAAGTTCTTATGTTCTTTTTCTATTACTCTCTTTACAAATTATTTTCCACTTCACCATTACCGCTTAACAAAACTCTTGATATACATTTATCATTAATTTCGCATATATATAAATATAAAAAAATAAAAAAAAATGTTATGTTGCTTTTTCAAAAGTTGTAACAAGTTTACGTGGAGTTAAAATTTTAATACATTAACCGACCATATATATAAGAACGATGTTAAAATCATACACGTCATTAAAATAAAAATAATTTTATACAACTTAAATATTTTATTAATAATATATAATAGTTCTAACACCACTTGTGATTATATCGATAGTGTATAAAATTTTAACTCGTTCAAATGAGATTAAACTTAAAAGTACATGTATAATTTTGGGACATAAAACCAAGAGGGTAAATTAACCGAAATGAATCGAGTATTGTATTGAGATAAAATAAAATTTGATTGAGATTCGTTTAATTATCGAAATCTAACACGATTTCGAATCTAATGCGAATAATTTAGAATTTTTCGAACGAATATGGTCCGAGATCAATAAAAAAATTAAATTTAAGAGGTTCGAATAATTTATCAAACTTTAAAATTTTTTTCATATTTAACTTTATTTATATTCAATCGAAATGAATTTTTAATCGAATGAAACTTTTAATTTTAAAAATATTATTTCATTTTACAGTCATACATAATACATTCTCTTGAATATCCTTATGGGGACATAATACTTTTGGAATTATCTCACATAAGAGTATAAAGATGGACCGTTGGTACTTATTGCATTCAACTCAAGTATGAGATTTGGTGTGTGTGGAATTAATACATTAATCAATTAGTGGTTGGGGGTAGCTTCTTGTTTTTTCCATCCTTAAATAAATATCATATCCTTAGCGTATAATATAAAGACATTGCGGAAGTTGTTAAGATGTTTAATTATGTTTTAATGATAATCAACAAGTTGGCACACCAAAAAGACAAAGTTACGAGTAGTAGTATTAATTAATATTAAATTAAATATATGTATTTAAAATTAATCTATAAAACATTGTATGTGGTTATGTGGATTAAGTCAATAGTTTAATGCAAATTTATTTTATATAAGTATGACATTTGAGCTTCTCCCAAAATTACAATCAAAAAAAATTATTGATTTAACAATTTTGCTATAATAATCAGGTACTTTAAACATAGTTCTCTAAATTAAAAATAAAGATAATTGTTATTTTTATAAAAAAAAATTAATATTTTCACAAGATCTCTCACACGTGCCCGTGGGTCCATTCATTATTTAGAAAATGACTACTTTTTTTTAAGGGAGATATCAATTTCCAAGAGTAATCTTTTTTTCAGCTGAATCAATCAACATAAAAATAAGACTGCTATCAGGCCAGACTTAGAATAATCTAGCCCAGCCCATATAATAGTAACTAACGGTCTAGGTAAACGGAAGCTCAACTAAAATAAGAACTTACTATTCAGGCCATTTTAAAAATAATTACATTAATAGTCTTGCTCCATAATATTTACATAACTAATACATTTTATATTTATTTACATATTCTAGTGTAACTAGGGATTCCTTAATTTAGGGAAGTAGTATGCACATTAGAATTCCTTAATTTAAGGATTAATTATCTATTTTCTTTTTAATCAACGTATTCTTTCTTTTCAGATGGCCATATATATATATATATATATATATATATATATATATATATATATATATATAGCCGATTAGCAAGGAAGGAATTAGGCGGGAAGATTATCGATCCAATTCCTTAAGCACCCACACACCGGGAAAAGGCTAGCCGTCGGGTGGCGTTAGTCGGACGCAATGGTACATTACAAAGTGCTCCGTGAGGGATATATTTTATGGCGGCGAGCGGGGAGGATGTGCATAGTGGATTCGGATATATTTTGTCCCGCTTTTGGTGATATGATGTAAGTTAAACAAGTTTCATGTTTGATAGAATGCATTTTTAACAATTTAAGAATAATTTTGTATATTAGTATTTAAGCTAAAAGCACAAAATAATCTACTTCATTAAAACTACTTTTGAAATCAAATCTATACTCTTTAAATGTTTTCACAGAGTTATCAAACATCAAAATATTTGTATTTTAAACTTAGAATTGATTTTAGTATTATATTGCATAAGGTGTTTATAAAGTGCTTGATATATTGCGGAGATATAAAGGTACTTGTTTGAAGTTATTTGTGAATACGATTGGAACCAATCCACATCCACATCTGCAGTTTTTCATAGTGCAATTGGTAGCAAAACTTTCAGACTAAGGTAACCAATTCAGTTTTATTAAGTTACCAATTCAAAGTCCATTCTGATGTGTTGAATGTGTTTATTCAAATCTTGAATGATGGTAACTAAATCTTTATCCAAGAACTAACTTTATCATATCAAAGTAACCAATCAACCTTTACACTTTAAATCTTTTCTTAGTATAGTTGGTTACCAAACCTTGAGATCGAGTAAGCAAACCTTCGTACAAAGGTAACAAAACCTTCATTCCAAAGTAATAATTAGCATCCACACTGCAATTTTTTATAGTGCGGTTGGTAGCTAAACCTTCGAAAGGTAACTTAATTCAATTTTATTAAGTTACCAATTTCGTTTGAATGTGATGCGATTAGTAGCCAACCAATTCATTCATACAAAGGTAACCATTTTATTATTTATGAGTAACAAAATAGTTATAAATTTTTTGTAGATGCCGAATCTTTTTTTCTTCTTCTTCTTGCGTTTTGGAAGAAGAAGCATGACAATGAAAGAACTTATGTGGGCAAACTTTTATCACCCTCTTCTCCTTTACGTGAGGAAGATCTACCTCCACCAAGGTATGTTTGTTTATGATGAGACCTAGTGTTGTGATATTAATTTTGTGTCATTTTATGTCTACAACCTCTAAATGGTGAACTTTGTTTTTGAAAAATTCATTCTCTCATGTAGGATGTTACTCTTGTCTCTAAGCTCTCGGGAAGCTCGTCCTTTTATTGTTTTGCAACACATGCTCCTTGTTGAGGAGAACTTGAGTTGCGTTTTGCGAGCACTTGTTCTGGATTGTGGTTGTGGATAGATAACGCCAGAGTTATAAAGTTCACGATGTTTGTGAATCAAAATTTGAATTTATTTTTGTTGTTAGATCCCAAATATTTGAATTTAAATTATTAATTATATGATTATTTATCCTTGATTTTAGGTTTACTTATTGATGGGAATTGTACTATTTTTTGTAATATGTGTTAATTACATTCTTTTTGTAATTATTTAGTTGATCTGTATTCTTATAATTCTTTTTATTTATATATCTTTATGTAAAGAATGGCTAAAATATGCACATACGATTTAGGTCTGACCCAGCATAACCTATTAAATTATTACCCAACTCAACCATTAATGTTGCAGATGGCCAGACTTTGGGCCGATTAGCATAAAATTGATAGACATGGCCCATACTCCTATCATTATTATTTACTCACTCTGTCCTAAATATAAGATTAAATTTGATTTTTTAGAATTAATTCAAAATATTTTTAAATTCAAAATTTATATGATTAATTTAACTTCTTGTTTTATGTATATAAAAAATAAAATTTGTAGCTAGTAGTGCTTCTAAATAGTTAATAATTTTCATAATTGTAAAGTTAAATGAATTCATATCAAATTTTTGAGTTTGAAATTAACTCAAAATGAATTTAAAACATATGGGATCTAATATGATTTAATTTCTGATTGACAATTCAGTTAACTTTAAATAATAATAATAAATAAAAAAAACATACTTTAGATAGTTATCATTTTTCACAATTGTATTGGCTACACTTAAATGAATTAATGTGAATTTTGAGTTAACTAAATCAAATGAGATATATTTAATTTGAGTTATCTAACATTTTTGAGTTGAATAATTAATTTTCACGCAGGTTCTAGAGGAAATTACAAAGGGCTTAATCCAAAATTTCTGCTCTCCCTCCCTCCCTCCCCTATAATTAAGAGTTTGCTATATGTTATGATTAATCAATAATTTTTAAAACCAAAGTCTCAAGACTTTAATTTTGTAAAATTTTATAGGAAGAGGCGAGCACAAAACAACGGCACGAGGATATTACTACTTAATAATTAATAGGTTTACATTGAATATTTACTCTAATTTTTAGGTTACATTATATTTTTTTTTTACTATATATATATATATATCTAAATGTATAAAAGCAATTTGCAGATTATACGATGATATATGGCATTATATCTTTTTTTAACTTTATAAAAAAAAATTGTTACTCTCGTCATCCTCTTTCATTCTTTTCGAAAATTTCGTCGTCGACTATCTTCTTCACCGTCACCATAATTATCAAAAAATCTCATTTATAAATGAGCTGTATGTACACAAGTAGTATTGATATATATATATATATATATATATATATATATATATAGAGAGAGAGAGAGAGAGGTAGCATTCAAAATACTACTAAGCACTTTTCGGTTTGTCACCAAATTCTCACCATAATTTTATCAACAGAGTAATTTTATCATTATATCAAAAAAAAAAGTTGATATAATATTCACATATATATATATATATATGTGGATCCCCACCTAATAAATGGAGTGCATAAAAATATAAATATTTTTGTACGAGATAGTATCATTATAAATTTTTTTTATAGATGATAGATTGATAAATAGTAGTATTATTTTAAGTTTATTGTCAATTTCAAAAGACAGGGTAAATAAAGGCAAAGAACGACAATTGGTTTTCTCTTTTCCCCACCCAAATTCATTCAATACCTTTTTGCTTTTTTTTTCTTTTACGATCTTACACATAAATGAAAATATTTAGATATAATTATAAGGTTGACTCGTTATATTAAAAATATCGTTAAAACATTATTAATTATATATAATTATTCATATAATAAAAAAATTGATATATAAAATGGTCAGATATATCATTTTTCAAAATGAAATCACTATAAGAAACATCTTTAGAATCAATCAAGGGTGATTCTTGAGCATAATCAAAATGGCAAGCAAAACCAAGAGGAGAGGAGAGCTACCGCCTACCGCCCATCTTAAATCTGAAAATAAAAGAAAAAGAAATGGTATCAAATCTTCTTGTCTCTTTGTTTATTAGTATTCCTTTTCAGCTCCTTAATAATAAGAATTTAAATTATCCCCACTCTTGTTAATGGCTCCACCACTCTTCACTTTTGACCCAAAAAACAAAAACCCATTTTACTTGTTATTCATATTCATCATAATTTTTTCCTACTCAAAATTTTCCATACTAGTGTGCTAATTTTCATTCCCTGACACATCTTATCAGCTATATATATATATATATATCCGTTCCGGGATAAAAATTTTGCAAGGATATTTACGCGTATTAAGAAGATAAATAAAATGAATAAAATTGCATCTTTAATAATGTCGTTAAATATGGAGAGAATTAGAATAAAAAAAGATGAGATATTTAATCTAACGGGTATAATAATAAAAAAATGTATAAAAAGTTTGGTTATTAAAAGAAAGTGAAGCATTTAACATAAGATAACCCAAAATAAATAGTAATAAGAACTTTTTATCCCAATCGGATGGAGTATAAAATTTATGGCTGATGAGTTGGTCTTGGTCTTGGTCCCCAAAATTATTAAAATTTTTAGCCAAATATAAATGGAATTAACTATATATACCAATTAAGAACATGACAACTTAATTAATAGTAGTAATACTATTAATTAATCAGTTATCAACTCTCGGAGATTTTCCAAACAATCATGCCAAGAATATTTATTACCGTTAACTCACAAGGTTTAGAAAATTAATTAATCCTTTTTTCTTTATAACTCATAGGAGATATATATACAAAAAATAAATTAATTATAATAATCCCTATATATATATATATACACTTAAACGTTAGTATTATAGTAGCTTGCAAAATGAGTAATTAACTTGATAGGAAGGGCCTGAATTAAGATGAGTAGTCTGCATGCGTTTTTTTCAATTAATATATATATATATATATATATATATATATATATATATATATATATATAGGCATGGCATTCTTAGAATTAATATGTTGATATATATGAGGGGCTTGAAAGACAAGTAGCCTGTAAGCGTTCCTTCAATTTAAATAAAACAATTACTTGTTGACTGCAGATGTTATATAAAATATATATATATATATATATATATATATATATATATATATATATATATATGAAAAGGTTTTAAAAATGATGATCGTTATTCAATGTAAATGTTACAATATAAATAGTTACACGTATATAAGCTAAAACAAAGATAAAATTATAAATACATATTTTTATATAATAACTTATATGTCAACTCTTATATCCAACAATATATATATATATATATATATATATATATATATATATATAAAATTGAATTTTATAGTTAAAATTATTTGGTCTTCAGTGAATCTCAACTAATCAACCGTGTTGAAACATATATATTCACATGTTTATAAAAAATCATTTATGAATCATGTTTAAAATGATATTTTGACTAATCTTAAACACGTGTTTATGAACAAATTCCATATAAATTGTGTTCGTGTTGTGTCAAAAATTATAGCCCCTAATCTCAAATAAACAACCAAATAATAACTTTTTTCATAAAATACTAAAGATTCTAATTCCTCACTCACACAATAAAGAACCTAATTAAAACCCTTCTTTATCTTTAATTTCCTCAACTTCCTTCCTTCCTTCCTTCCTTCTCTCTCTCAAGTCTCAAACATCAATAAATACCTCCCACCAATTAACCAACTATCCCTTCTTCCATCTTTACACCTCTCTCCCCTTCTCTCTCTCCCTCACACTCACTGACTCACACTCAAAGAAAATGAGCAAGAGAGTGAGCTTTGGCTCTGATTCCAATCATGAAAACCCACCAACAACAATCTTCAACAAAGGTGGCAACCGGAAGAGGGTGATAATTGGTGTTTGGAGCATCAGGCTGTCGTCGTCGTCGAAGAATTCCTCGGCGGAGAGATTTCTGAAGCGTATAGGAGCAAAGGTGGCAAGAGCACTGAGTTTTATGTCCATGAAAAGATCCTCGGGGAAAGTCTCTTCCTCTAGCTTGCCCAGGTCCAGATCATATGCAGACCCACTTGATTCTCATAGAGCCCAAGCTATTGAGGATTGTATCGAGTTCTTGAATTCCTCTTCCTGTTTGCAGAAATCCAATTCCATTTCTTGAAACCTGGCCTTCTAATTAAATATTGCTGCTGTTTATCATTAGAAATTAGAAATGGATGGAACTTTTTCATAGTGGAGAAAATTATGTAAATTCCCCCAAAAAAGGGACGTAATTATTCATTTATTTAGCTATAAATTATTTATTTTTTTATGACAAATGGAGTTCCATTGTCTCCACAATAATCTTAATTAATTAGTGCAATATTTCTTTCCGTGTATATATAAAATTGTGCAAAATGTTAAAAAAATAATACAATCAAATATGCAAAACTGGAAGTGCTAATCTTTTTTATTTTATTTAATATTTTTGGGGAATAATTCAGCTAGAGGTTGGTAAGTTATTTATTCTTTATTGAGTTGAAAGTAGTTATACTTATGCATAGCAATGAATAAATTACGTCACATAAGTGAGTTGCCTCTTTTAAAAGTTAAAAGACCCCTTCCCTTGTTGATGGTGTAGTTTACTAGCTTTATTAAAATAAAAAAAATAAAAACAAACCATAACATGTTGAGAAGGGGTATTGTTAAAATTTGATTAATAAACCTGAAAATTACTATTATTAAAATGAGAATTATTTTCCTTACAAAATTTAAAAGGGAGGACGGACCGACCATGTTTGGATTAGGAGATTCTTTCCCAAGAATAAATAGCAGCATTAATGTTGAATCAAATACTACTACTACTAGACCAAGTAGTATTAACTCCATCCAACTCATGGAAATGGACTAGTCTTGGTCTTGGCAGTGGGCGGGTCAATGCAAATGTGAATGCTTAATAAATGGCCTACAGCAGTTATTTTGTAATTAAGTGAGACCCTCTTGGACGGATCAGAGTACTTAACAATGAGTAATAATAATGGACGGGGATTACTCAAGTTGATGCATCGATAATAATGGTTTGATTACTCAAGTTGATTAACACACGTTGATTGAGAAGATAACCTTCCGCTTTTCGATTGATCGATCAAAAATAAACTTTATATTATTAAAAACAAATAAGTGGACAGGGGGGTATATATCGAACAATTCTAACTTGATGAAATTAATGAAAAACAAGACCATTTTTCTTAAAACACCGGCTGGCTGGCTGGCTATAAGTGGACGGACGGACAGGACAGATTATTAATACCCACGTTTTTAACACTTTCAGTTAACAAGTTGTGAAAACTTGGAAACATGTTTTAGAATTGACCTACTATCTCAAGACATATTTTATAAATAAATAAATAATATGCTTTGGAGGAATATCATCTACATAGCTATTTTAGTTGTAATCGAAAAAACATAAAAACCTATTCAAGAAACAAATTCACTTTCACACTAAAGACATAATGGAGGAGAATTGCACTAAAATTGATAAAATATGATTTCCAGAAACTAATTAACAAAAACCACCACTTGGGAAAATCACTTTCAGTGGCAACCTCAAACTGTATGAAAGGGTCTCTCTCTCTGAGTTCAAATCTCCTTATTACCAACTGTCATTACAATGCCATATATATGCAAAAGATAAAATTTAAGCATCCACTCAAAGTAAATACTTGTGTATGATATGATAGAATACATGATGATGTATACAAATTCGAAATGAACAACTTGTATAATTATGAATTATGATGGTCCCCCAAAAAGTAATTCAATAATCAGTTGCATGTCTATATCATCTCACTATAAAAATTGAAAGGTAATACTTGATATTGTGAATGATTAAGAATCAAGAGAGAGCTTCTCAACATCCGGGATTCCCTGATTACAAGCTTTCTTCATTTCAAGAGCTCTCTTATAAGGTGGAGCAATCGGTGGCTGTACAGGATCCAAGCTCTGGTAAATTCCATCTGGGCCTTTAGGAAGTGGATAAGAACGGTCAGAATCATACCCACTGAGGTCCCCGCAAGCCAAAAACGGAATATACACCTTATTTGGTCCTTCCAACCATCCACTGGACCACTACTGCAATCTGTCATGCAACAAATGTTTACAAGTAAGACCTCAAAGAAGGATGCCAATCAAAGTAGTAGTGTAGAGCCAGCATTGCCAAAACTCCTCACTTTAAGTGAATAAAAACGACAAAGTTGCAATCATATTACTTTCATTGGCAATCTAGTCAAACAAGCCCTGGTATTGTTATTCAAATGTATAAAAATTTCAATCACTCTGACAATGTTCTAAAGAGGAACACAACATGTGTAGCTTTTTAATGTAAGATTGCATTATTAAAAGTATTGCTGAAATTTTTTTGATGCATGAGTCGAAGGAAAAGTAAATGGCACATACGGATAGATAGATAGATAGATAGATAGATAGATAGATAGATAGATAGAGAGAGAGAGAGAGAGAGAGAGAGAGAGAGGGGAGGGAGGGAGAGAGAGAGAAGCAGTGAAACACATACTCCACATGTAAACTATTTCAGATGCAAGTTCTGAAAGCTTGAAGACTTGATCAATTACTTAGAGACAGAACAAAGGATAACTTGGAGAATTCAGTATCATAGAAAGTTAACTGTTAAATTGATGCATGAGAATTACCTAGATCATCAGCACCAGATGGACTTCCAACCTTTTCAAGAAGGCGATGCAAATCTTTCTCATTAAATCCTTCAGGAGGGGAATATTTCTCACAAACTGCAAATGCCTCTATCACAAATGAGACAAAAGGAGAAATAGTCATGATTTAATGAGCTCAAACAAGTTTCTTTGTAGTACAGTAATATCCACGTAATATATAATCACTGGATTGACTTTGTCTTCACTCTGAGGCCATCTAAAACACCGTCACTGTCAGTCCAAAACTTTCCCACATAGACACAAAGAAACGGTTACTTAAGAAATGGTCATCTTCTAAGCAAGATTTGATACAATGATTTCTCATTCCGAAGCATGTCTATGAAGTGACCATGTGACAGAACTGAAAGGTAGGCAGAGCCATAGAGGTAGACTTGCTCCAGAATGGCATGCAATTCAAAGAGACTAATATCAACACATGTAAGATTATGCAGCAGAAATTCTATTACTCTTGCTTTACTGCATGCAAGTGTTTTGCATTTAGGATAAAGAGAAGGGACTGCCAAAAAGGAGATGTCATTTAAGAGAAACCATGAAGATTAGAATCTATGAAGAATCAGGTATATTTTGTTTTAGCCGTACAACGATATATTTTAGAAAACAGGAATTTACTGAGAGCAATTATCTTTCACACCTGTCAAACAGTTACAGTGGTGCTAATAAAAAATTTATAAATTATGAATCTTACCGTTTTCTTTTACGTCATTTAGTATGACAACACAGAATAGTGTTATTTCTTTCTTTCCATATGACTGAAGAATTTTTTTTGGCACATATATATACATATATATAGAGAGAGATATGAAAATATTTTACACTTTCTCGTAGCACAAAATTACGCCATTATCAATTTAAATAATCAATTTCTCAATTAAATCAAGAAATCTTGCCCCTTTTTGGCCTTATCTTTATTCTTCTTGTGGTAATGCACTCATAGGATGACAATAAACATCATATTTCATTAGACAGCTGTGGTGCTCCACAGACTAGCTTGACCTCTTAGCTATTAGGATAGTTTAACTTGGGAAGGAACTGAGGAAGTATTATTGCAAAGTTTAAAAGTTACCACACTAGTTCACCAGAAAAAAGTAAATAAGAGAAGGATGAATATAGGTCTCACCTATGCTTGAATTTCGGCTGCTCTTTGGTTTAGCAAAAGTGACTTCCGTGAAAAATAGTTTTAGCTGTAATAGAAGCAAACCATCAACGATTAATGAGCTAAATAGAACAAATTATTAGGCACTAGAAAGTTATAACAAGAATAACTGAACAGTCTTTCACTGTTTTACAGTGAAAGACAATTACTTCCAAACCACAAGCAAATTCTTTTATTTTATATGGGTTGAAAATTTAACAGCTCACGCAAGAATTAAAGAGTAAAGATAAATCAAATGTTAGGTACGTAACTAATATCGTAACTGCTAGACTAGATAAAACTGAAAGCAAGTATCACCGTGTTACCAAGGTTGCAGATAAAATAAGTATGGGAGTAAAAAAATAATAAAATAAAAACTGAGAATTTTATATACATTGCTGTTATAAGTAGGGCAGGGTATTGATAAAAAGTCTAAACTTCCAGCGTCCCTTTAAATAATTTGACTGAAGATATCATTTGTATCCAAGTATTCATAACAGCATGATACATATAATGATATATAAAAAAAACTATCAAAATGAGAATGTTACACATAAAAGGATGAGCGAGTGAAAGCTCGACTCTTTGTGAAATGATGGGTATATTGGTTTTCGAAGTGTAAGAAAAGTACAGGATTGTACAGTTAAAATTACACAATGAATTCTTTTTCTTCTAAATTCTAGGTTTCTAAAGAATTTTTGGTATTAACGAGCTTGCTGCAAGTGGAAACATATAGAGGAAATTATGAAACCTTGGGATACACAATTGTGCCATGAGCAGCATAAATTAGTTGAGTGAGGCCATAACGACAGTATTCATGCGCTTTTAGCATTAGTTTTCAAAGAACAACGAAGTTGACAACAATTAGGAAAGAACCTGCATCTATGCCTAATAAAATGCCATTAAGATAATAAATAACAACTAGGATGCAAAGTAAACTTTTTTCTGAAATCTGAAAGGCCAAAATCAACTATGAAATGGAAGGGTTCTAGCAAGTAATTATAACCTGACAGTAAATGAGGCTTGTGTCTTTTCCTCGGAATATCTTCGCAATAAATTTCCCACCTTCTTGAAGTATGTGGGTAACTATTGTTAAACCCTGCAAGTAAACAGTCAAGTTTCGATATCACTTGATGCAACTATAAGCACAGATCCACCTTTACCTATAAATAACAAACAGAACAAGCAATTTCTCTGACATATATTAGCAGAGGTCATTTTGAATCCTTTCAAGTGTAATTACTCAAGATATGTGCAATTTGTAGAAATAACTACATATGCCAATTTGAGTATATAGCTGGAAAATGGTGCTCTTATGGAAATATCGATTCCCTAAATTTTCCTTTAGAAACATTGATTAGTCTGAAACGACATTGAACACTCACTGCCAATATGAGTTGGGATTGAACAAATTCATCCATGTCATGAAGTCCAGTCACTACAGTTCACAGAGAAAGGTGTATGAGAAAAACAGTTTAAAAAACAACTCTATTAAACAAGACAATAGACCCGCTATGTGCTTCTCTACCATCAGGAGCACCATCACATACAACCAGGTCAGCCTTGCATCCATCAAAATGTCTAATGACCTGAAAGAGAAACAGGGAAAAAATGATAAATGATGGACTGTAACATATCAACTATTTTCAACTGAAAAATCAAGACGGTGTGTGTGGATATATTTAAGTCAAAAAGGACAATTAGAATTCAAAGTTTCCACTGTAAGAAAGTAAAAGATGATGATGATACAATAATAACAATGGAATGGCGACAATTATTATTTAGATAGGATCATTCTTCTTGCTCTCTCTTTGGAAGCTGCTCCTTTTTTAGTGTTTTTCCTCCACTTGTATAGGTTGGGTTGACTCATTCCCCCCCCCCCCCCCTTCTCTTTCTGGTTGTATTCTCTCTATTTATCTAATAAAATTTATTTTTCCATCAACAACAATAAAAATATACACCCTTAACTATAAAAGCAAATGAGGCGACACATGAGTTATAAACAAAATCATGGGGTATATAAGATGTACAATATCGGCATCGAGTAGAGGTGAATGAGTTCACACATGGGATACTTTATCAAATAATAACTAACAAAACGGCAATGGCATTGGTGCTATTTCCAGCTATACAAACTCCAACTTCTCATTCTACACCAACCAAAGGAGCATAGTTTGTCTTTGTCATCTTATTGGTTATCTTGTCTTTCAGCATGGGCTCAAGCCAAAACTTTCCTGGCTTTCCTGAACCTTGATCCAAGTTGAACATATAATACATCCAACTTTAGTCTTCATCAATGAGAAAGCATCAATTATAGGAAAAGTTGATGTTGGTAGTTCTACCAAGATCCAATATACTATGTTTGAGCCATAAATGACAATATCACTGTTGTGAACTTGTGAATAATGAATGAGCAGTTGAAGGGGAAATAAGGTTGCATTTCCACATCTACAACAAAAATTGGTCAAAAAGCGTAAAAACTACCGGGGCAGATCTTGTCTTTTGGACTATCGAACAATACAAAGATTTAAATGAAAAACAATATTCGTAAGAAAGAATGTTAACGGAAGAGGTGGGAAGAAAATTATTCCATACCACTTCAGCTGTTCTAGCATTTGTTATATCACCCTGGACTTGAATAACACCTTCAATAGGCGCCATGGGCTGCAAATCAATAGCAACAATAAGTGGAAGATCGCAGACCCTGCAACTAATAATAAAGAAGATAATTTAGCTTCTGAGCATAAGGTAGTTAAGATGAAAATGATGAGAGACTAAAGTAATAAAATGCATACTCATGAATGCTGCAAAAGATTAGCACAGAAAATCAAGAAACAAACAAATAAATGAGGCCTCTTACTTTGAATCAGGAGAAAGCTTTGCCGGGAGATACAACTTATGGCTTAACACCTATGGAAAAGAGTTAAAACATCAAAGACAGGTAAAATGCAGGGCATATTGTTGTCCCAAAAAGCTTATTTAACCTCTTAATCCATTTATCCTTTTTACTGTTAGTTGCTCATCTTACTCCACCCATTTGCATAATTGAATCCTTTTAAAGCAAAATTTAAGGGAACTTTAATTTAGTGAAAAGCCAATATCACAATTTTTCAGAATATCATACGCTTTGAAATTTTATTTTCAAAGTGGACTCCTACATTGGGACATTTCAAAAGAAAATATAAGATGGCCAAAAAACCTACGGGAAAGTTTCCGGACTCAGATGGTCTATAAAAAATTGTAAGCAGATTGATATACATGATCTCTCCTTTTTAACAAGTTGATATAAATAATCTTCAAATGGACAGTAATTTAAATCAATAAAAAAGTTATTTCTAGAGTTGATTTATTTTATTTCAATGAGCTATTAAACTTATTTCTTAATTCACAAACAGTCCGTACCCAATACGATAAAATAATATGATGGGCAAAATGATAAATAGTTTTATCAGTACCTGACTCCAGCTACCAGGCGCTGCACATAGATCTACCACATGCCTCACCCCTGAAAATCATTGGTGAGAATCAGAAATGGTAAGAATTCCTATCAAGTTCAAAATAAATAACTGCAACCTAATAGTAATATCATGTCAAACCAAGTCTATTGAACAGAATGAGACGGAAAATACGGAGATATCCTACAGCTGATCACTTTATTTCATTGCACTCAGTTGAGATACACACTCAATTTAGGTAAAATTTGTTCTTTATCATTACATAAAAAAACTTCATTCATCATTTCAAAAATCACATCAACAGTTTTTGGCTGCAGGTAAATAATAGCTAACACATCATGTTATAAAACAGCTGTTTAAAATAGATATAAAATAATAATAATAATAATAATAATAATAAATTAATAATTCATTATTTCATTATGCCTGATCCAACTTATAGAATAGTATTTTCTAAATCTTGCCCTAATTACGTTTAATAAGAAATCTGAAAGTAAATGAAGGAAGATTAGTCTTCAAGCACCTTCAAATATGTTGAATTCATCATCAATCTGGAGGAGCTTAAAGGCACTTCGAGCATGCCACCCTTCTTCTTTTGCTTTCCGATAGTAGATATCCTGCAAACAAACCAACTCATTATAAAAATCATATGTCAAGACAAACAAATAAGAGGTCATGTAGCCAAGAATACAGCAAGAATACCCTTTTATCTCTTGAAGCTTTACCCATCTTTTGGCAGCCTGGTAGTTTGGTAGCTAGTTAAACTACACTTCAAGAACAAGTTCTTGGACAAATGACTTTATTCAATGGAATAAGAAAGCTAGTTGAAGTCATAACTCTGGTCAAGCAATCACAGTTTGCAGGAAGAGCTACAAGGACGGCTCCAGTTAGAATAAGACCATATGGAGTTTAAAGTAATACGTTTATTATATAATCATGAACATGTGATTTCCGAACAATTAAATTAGCAGCTCAGTTTATTTTCTTTTAAATGGATAGGAGGTAATTTTTTGGGTAGCCAAAAACCCCAAAATAACATAGTTGCAAAATTTAATGCTGGTGCAGTTGGAAAATAATCCAACAAACCCAATTTTCTCCTAAAGACCATTGGAACGCCCACTCCCCCTACCCCAACAAAAATAAAATAAAATGGGGCTGTAAAAATAACCCAAAAATTTGTGTGAGATCAACTAGTAAGATAAATGAGCCAAGCTGATCCATTTTGCAGCATGTTAAAATACAAGCTTGGCTAATTTAATCACTCAACATCTTAACACGAGAAAAGATCAAACTATTGGAGCCTGGTTCCAGATAGGCTACAAAAAAGTCAAGCTTGAACCTAATCCAATGTTTCAATGAGCTTGAGCATCCCATAGCTTGGCTCCGCTAGGCTTATTTACACACCTTACCACAACACCAAATAAAAATAAATCAAAAGGAAAAATAGAAAACAGGAGTTTCATTCTAAACACAAAACTCACACCTTCAGTTCTCTTGCAGCCACAACATTCATTGAAAGAGAAGCCGGACATTAATGATTCTAATATTTAGCAACAGAAATTACATAACACGAAGACGGAAGATCCCAAAGGCTAATAAGTATTTTTCTTCGAACACCTAACGAGCAATTCCATGTTCAGCCATATATGCAAAATGAATGAGCAAATTGTACCCAAAAACAATATTATGTCCAAAGGATTAGAGATGAAACAACAAAATATATGAAAACAAATATTTATTGTAGTACCAATAACTTGAGTAGCAGTCGGAAAAATCAAATTCTATAAACAAATAAACTTATTAGAGGTAACCACGTAAAATCCTAAAAATTAGAAGCATCTACCGCATACTATATGTCTGCCTGTGTAAGTGACAGGGAGCGAAAAGAAAGACTAGTAAAGTTTAACCTTCAGCTGATCATGAAGAATGATTTACAGTCTCCTAGAGCAGGGACAACGGAAGCGAAGGTACTATAATTTTCTTTTGACGACGTCGTTTGCTATTTAGAGAATCTTTTTGTTCTTAGATTTGTATAAACTTTTAATTCCTTTTCTATTAAAATGTCCAAATTATTAATTATAAAAGAAAATTAGCTAATAATTTTTATTCATTCGGGACACTGAATCTTCAGCTCTACTTTTTTACAACAAGTAGACATTTCTTTCCTCATTGTGACCATAAAATGTGAAAAAGTTCTTACGAGTATAACAGACGACAAACGAGTACTAGAAAGATGAGAATTTTGATCGTTAGTTAGTTAGTAGTGTTGGATTTCATCCACTTATCTGATGTTGTCAAGCCCATGATTTGATGATTGCTTCTGAAGGAAACATGATTTAAAACAATGAGACAAGAAGGAAAATTAAATGAAGATACAAAATATTTGTATGACCAAGAAAATTCCGTAAAATTAGAAAAAACTGATAAGTTACCAATTGAAAAGAGCATCCTCCAAAATAACAACCAAGTAACAATTAAGGGTGGTGGTACAAGTACAGAGAGCAATTTAAAAACCATTAATAAAATATAACAAACAAATCAACAGAAAGTCTGTTGCCTTTTTTTAACTCTTCACTATTGCAAAAAAAAAACTCTTCAATGGGAATCCAGTGCTAATTAGCACGTCTTAGGTTCAGTCCTGCCCCCAAAGCTTCGCCTTTTACCACCACTGAGATACAAGAAACACAGTAAAAACAACTCAGCTCCCAGCAACAGGTGGTACAGTCGCGGGCTTTGCATCTTCAGCTTTCTCGTGTTCCTTGTTAAGCATCTGATAAACCAATATTAAAATTTCAATAGTCAAATCATCATGGTATCTGAAAACCTACCCATTGCAAAAATAAATAAATCCCAACACAACAAAAATAATAAATTGTTCTTGAATATTTTGTATACATCTAATTAAAGTCCCTTCTAATCTCAAGGGTTAATGGTGTACATATATTCATTTCAAATGCAACTTGAGTTCTTTTAAAATATGTAACCTTATGCCAGACTGTTACGACATCACTCAGTAACTTCTATTGAAATTCTGATTACAAACAAGTATGCTACATGATAAGGGTGGTAGTGTCATCTTTTCTCTAACACATGGGAAGGAAGCTTAGTATTAGCCTTTTCCATTCAAGAAAATTTACTGTTCTCTAGAAACATAATCAACAAGCTCAACTCAAAACCACAAGAAAGAAAATAAAATACTTTTGCTTTCGATTAAAATCAGTCAGGTAATTACAGGCTTATTTATTAATAATAAAAAAAAGAGTATAGGTTTCGGTCCTGTTCTTGGCTTGGGGATTTCAGGTCCCTCCTATTGTTTGTTTTTTTGTCCTTTTTTTTTGTAGATGAGAAGGAAAAAGCTGTCGGGACTTCAAATTAATGCACAGTAATGAACCATCATTTGGAAATTGGGCATAAGCTCATCTATACGTCAAACACTTAAATAAATTTATAAATTTGTTAAGGAAAAAAAAACTTCATGTATAAAGAGAGCGTCCCACCTTGTTATTGATCAAGTTGTGGAGAGCTATCACACTTCGAATCAGGGATGAAAGATATATGACCAACATCTGGTCATTTGTTTTTACTGCACATATAATGTTTGATGTGCATAAGAAGTTAATAAGCCAATGTGTTGAAGATAAACTTTTGTTTTTTTTTATTTTCTTCTGCTGAGGTTATTTATTTACCTGCAAATGCCTTGATTAAATCTGCCACATTCAGATTTGGGAGTAGGTTAAATACATCCTGCAATATTCATGAAATAGACAATGAAGAATAGGTTAGGAGATCAAGTGGCACAAATTACTACATACAGAAAAATGATTAGCTCAGTACACTTTAAGTGAAACTCGATAAATATAGATGTAGAATGCACGAATCCAACATAAGTTCTTTCACATGCTTAATGAAGAAATTGTCGTTGGAGTTACTATTAGAGCTGGATACTGTCTTAACAATTTTTTGTGTGGACAAAGACGGTGTCTAAGATGAGAACCACAAATTATGGCATGCAGTTGGTTACAAAAAATATATTTGGCCTAAAAGATTTAGAATGTGTAATATGTATGCATGCATGCCTACCACAATGAAATCAGAAAGAATAGCTTAATCTAGGTCTCTTATCATTGTTATCCTTAACATACACATGCACGTTTCATTTCTTAAGCTGGTTATCCAATTTGAAGAACAGGAATTTTTTATTTGGTAGGAGAACATATTTCTTTAAAAGACAAAATACCAGATTTTCATCCACTGCCACCACTATAACCCATATATGGAACCAAGCTGTGAAATTTGAGTTGAAAAAAATGTTATCCTTTAAGAACAGACGCTATTTTGAGGACAGAAATCTTGACTTATATTGGTTTTCTTTCTTCTTTTTTTGAGTTTATTATATTTGGAGAATGAGATTTATCCCCTTTCTGTGGTTTCCTTTTATTCATTTTTAAGGATAGTTTGCTTCGTCACCACTTTGAGGGGAGGATTATCTTGTTTTTTTTTGTATCCACCTGCTTTGTGTGTGTACTAGGCCAACCCCCTGGGCAGCCGGCTGGGGGGGTGTCCAGTGTCTTGTTTTTATATACCTCTTACTTGTAAAAAATAATGTTCATCTGAATTTGATTACATTTATTCGAAGCCAATCAAAGAATTTATTCTGGTTTACAACTTAAACATGTGTTTACACCTTTGCCAGGCCTAGCACTATTGTAATTTATGCTCACACAGGCAGCTGTTATGTACATGCTCAAAGTCCACAAGTAAACTGCAAATGGATTAGATGATGAAAGTTACCTGCAAGTGGTACAAAATCTCATGATTTAACGGAAGCTTCCCGTCAACAACATGATCAAGATAACCCCGTATCTCTCGTAGCCGTGCATCCAATCCCTTCAAGGCTGCAAGTTTTCCAGTAACCTGTGCAAGACAAAAGAGAACAGAACCACCATTTACTACATTTTCCTTAAGCATAAGAAATGAAAATAACAATTGAACTCAACCAAAGAAATAAGAAGAAAAAAGAAGATGGATGCAGGCACGAGTATTTTATCATCTAAGAGCTTCAACTCTCAATTTACTCTTACACGTAAAAGATGCACAAACAATTTAAGATGAGCAAAGAGAAAAACCTCTGTTGCAAGGGTGCTGATGGTTGTATCCTTCACATCCCTCAGCAAGTGCTCCACTCCTGTTTACAGGCAAAACTAATTGTATGAATATGAAATAATTCAAAATAAGTTACTTTGCAACATCCCATCATTTTCGGATATATGTGGGAGTGGCATGGAAAACTTTCTTGTGCAAAAAGGACTTTCAATCTCATGGATTACCAATTTCCTCAACTTCATGAGCAGCAATTTCTGAAGGCACATGAACAAAAACCTTCTGGCTTTTCTGAGTAGCATTCTGTCACCATAAACAAGAATTAGCTTAGTCTAAGATCCATGTATGAAAAACTTTAATGTTCAAAGGTGACCACCAAATCTGTGATGTATAATTAGCCTCTGGTTAACATTGAAGGAGTAACTACAAATAACTAAATCTATTCCATTAGGAATGATGAATCTAATTAATCAGGCACAAGAGCTAGATAGAAGGCCCTGAAAAAGATCCTACCTCTTTAACCTCTTCAACAGCATAGTAAGCTTTGGTAGGTATTCCTAATTCCTTAGGTTGCACATCTATAATCACCAACACAGGATTCGGAACATAGCTGCAATACCAGTAACACTGTCATTACGAAAGAAACAGGGAAAGAAAGGGGATAGCAGGAGAAAAAATAAAAAAGAGTGATGCACTTGCAGATAGAAAATACATTTAAGGGGATGAAGGGATGCATATGCAGATAAAAAAAAGCTTAAGAAGATGAAGGTTACAAATATAATGTGTTCCTAAGTGGTTCAGACCTTCCCAGGAGATTAATCAATATTGGATGGAAAGACAATTCATGGATCAATATTAAATCTTACTCATTAAATAAACCGTGAACATCTAGGTCATTTTCTCGCAGCTTTGGACCCGTACTATACCAACCAACAACATGCTCCTTTGCTGCAATATTTTTCCAAAAAAATTACAGAATGACTTGGATAATACATTCTTTGAGAAAATGTAACCAACAGATCATTATGACACTTAAATTGGGATGCAATACCATTTATTCTCTTGAACATGGAAAACATTGCCTCATGGTAATTATGATCGAGAAACCATATGCTAGGATCTTTGTCATCTTCTTCAAAAGGCACTGCAAAACAAGATACAACCATGTAGAAATAGTACTAATAGTCAAATTTCATGATAAGTTATTAGGTCCAGAAAGCAGCGAGCTACTCCATTTGCAAAGGAACCCATGCATAAAAGTTGCAACTCATCTATTCCTTTACACTGCCTAATCAATGTTTTGATCATTATCTAATTTTCTCTGACTCCATTTATAGAATTTGCATACCATACATATGGAAATAGAACCAAGTAGAGACATCATCCATTCCACGTCATGTTGTAAACTAAATTCTACTGAATAGGGTAAAATTATTTCCAGCGTACTGTAAAATCATTTAGATCAACTAGAATAAATATGGAGTCACCCTAAACTTAAAATATTTTAGATCAGCTTAAGTCGATGAAGAAATTGGGATGCTAAAACATGTTAGATATAGCTTTTACCAGCTCTTTCTCCCAGCTATTAAACACTGTATACTAACAATACCTCAACACCCAGCAATGTTATCTCCAACATTCAAGTTAACTGATCAAAAAACCACTGCCATACATTTCAAAAAAGCCTAAAAGAATTATTAGGCACTTGCTCAATATTTTAGTTGTCAAGTAGTTACAGGTAAAAAAATAAACCTTTTAATGATCATTTACTCATTCTCCTCTCTCCTTTCTCATCCTTCTAATAAAAAATACAGAATCATAATACTGAAGTTTAAATTCAGCTCAAAATTAAGCTCATGTCCCACTCCAGTATAACAAAACCCTAATTTTCTTATTACCTAACCAAAATTCTTTGTTTTTTTTCCATGAACAAATTCAGCTGTAATAATAATATAATAACACAACTTCAAATCAATCTTCATTCAAGGTCATGCATATACAACCACAGCGTATCATGTATAATACAACATGATTTGATAATAATAAAAGCAAAAAACGAAATAGATCTGAAAGAAGCACCTGCATAGCTGTTGGTGACATCGACGGTGCCTTTGAAAGAGCTGCCGAGGAGAACTCCGACGACGCGCTTCCGAGTGTCTTTGGCGACTCTATTGTAGTTATCGACGATGCTGAGAAGAACTAGAGGGTGTACTATTACCTTCTCGATCGACCTCGCCGATATCTGCTGTGACTTTATCACATCCATCGCTCAACGCCTGAAAAATTCAACTGATTAATCCCAAGCAAATACACTGAGCTTCTGTTCCAAAACCCTTCTTCTTCCTCTCCCTGTTTCTCTGTCTCGCTCTTTTTCTCTCCTTGGAGTTCTGCCCAAGAAAGGAACCTCCAGGCTCCAACTACAAATATGATTATAATGACGGGCCGGGTTTAATATAACCGGGTGTGATACGGTACGTTGAACTTTGACTAGCCTATATAGGAAATAGGAGTAAGGAAAATATCCGGTACCGGAATTATTTGGTATGGGTATATACGAAATATAATTATGTTCGTTTGTAAATATTATAATTTTAAAATTATAATATATGAAAATATAATTTTAATATAATTAATTTTATAATTAAATAATTTTAATTATATGTTATTTTTATGAGATTTATAAGATAATTTAAAATAATTTCATATTATGTTTTTTTTTAAAATTAATAAAAAATATCGTTTAGACTATAATACATTTATTAATAATAACATATTTTAAATTATAATTTAATTTTTTTATACATCAAAATAAACATATATTTATAATGGAGTTGATTTTTAAAAAACGTAAAATTATTTAAAACCATAGAGATACATTTAAATGCTACAGAAGAAAATTGTGAAAATAAATATCTAAGCTTGTGCTAGAAAGTTTTAGTTTATAGTTGCGACATTTTAATACTATTTTCATTCTAAAATTAAAATATATTTTTAAATTTTGATTAATATTCATAATTTCAAAATTTCAAGATCAACAAAATATGTTAAATTTTAAAATAAAAAATAATTAAAAAGTCTGTTAACTAAAATGATGGTTAAATTTATACGAATTTATATTAATTTTAAAAAAATACTTCTCCCGTTCTATATTATTTAATCGTTGATTTTAATACAATACTACAACATGAAAAGTATCAGTGTGGATACTCAAATGTAAGAGGCAACGAGAAGAAGCTTAATTGATTTGGAAATTGAAATGAATATGGTCAAAATAGGTTGGATTTGGACTTAATCTTTATTTTGAATAAAATAAATTTTGTGATTAATAATTTTTGTTATATATTATATAATTCTAATAATTGTTTTTAGCATGTAAGGTTCCATTCGGTTTGATCCTTTTCGTGTATGTATATATATAAGAGATTAAAATCATGACACAAAGAATTTGTTTGTGGAAGAACTCTTTTTGGTCTATTGAAATTTCGGCTGGAGTAAAAAAAAAAAAAATCAACATGCCAAAAAAAATTGCTCCACAACAAGCGGTTGCTGTAAATAGAACCCCGTATATATGTGTGTGTAAAATATTAAAAGTTCCAAAAACTGAAGAATAGTCTGCTCCAAATACTATTTTCAGGAATGTATTCACAATAACAGGTTTCAGTAAGGATTCCATATACATTTTCCTTTGTTGGGACACACCAAGTGGGTTGAAGTTGCACATGATCTGATCATACATCTAACAAAAACAAGTATTTTGTGCATACCTCTAAGAATACATAATGTACAAGGCAAGATTCACAGAACATTAATGACCAACAACAAAATTATCCAAATGACTCTTATTTAAGGTGTACTGCAACAAAATTGGGTTTCTTCCCATTTTTTTGACCGTCCCCAAAATGTCAAGTGACAACACTGCAGGTGATTTTTAGTCCAAAAGCTCCATTGCTGAAAAAAACAGGTAGTTTTTCATGGAGGTTGATGCCTGATCAGAGAAGAAAATAAGAATGCTTTTCTGATATTCTGGACATTCCAGCCAACTGCAAGCAGAATTCTCTCTTTGTTAAAACTCTTTCAAATATAAGATACACTTGAACTACACATGAAGATAGAGAGGAGTAAATAGGATCACAAAAAACTTGGACTTCAGACTTTGACATAACATGAATCAAGAGAAATACAGATATCATTTCAGCACTATTAGAGAAGCGCAAGCAAGTGTAGTCCTGTTCGTGGAATTAGCACCTGATAACTTAATATGGAAAATGCATGATATAGTCTCATCTTGCAGTGCAGTTTAATTGCCATAATTAAATTCCTCACTCTGGCACTTCTACATCTTTAAAAAAATTCCTGATAAGAAGCCATAGCATACCAAATTCTCATATGCTGCTTAGCATCTCTTGGAGGACAACAGAATATGGATTGCACTTGTAAATTGTTATACCACCCAATAATAGAAACTATAGAAAAGATACCTTTACTGCCACTGACAAATAACAAACAAAACCGACCATGATTTCAATGCTAAAGTGATATATCTCCAGTCATTGGAATAAGGAAAATGCAAAGAAGCCCACATTTTGACGAGGCCTTCCTAGATGAATTTGAACATTTGGTGTTTCAAATGCTCTTTGATTAGCCAGGAATATGAAGGGAAATCCAGTTTATTTGAAAAAGGAGGGGCGATGAAACAGAGCTCACAATATGCCAAGAATTTCCTTGATCAATTTGATAAATCGGTAAGGGAAACTAGCAGTTATAAATGCAAAATCTGTAGAGAATATCTGACAAGTTGGAAGCCAATTTAGCAGGTAGCGCTTGTGGCACTTGCAGCTTAAGAGATACTGGAAGTTTTGACATGGCCAAAACGTCCCAGTGAAAATTTCATACAATACTACAACAGTCCATATAGAGCAATAAAAACCTTATCGGTAGCAAAGATCTAATAACCCTTCAACAATAGTAGCCTAAAGAAATGGTGAGTATTAATATTGTAGTCTTGAGAAAGTAAATAAAAATCTATTAAAGCTACAACCACTGCAGCCTCAAAGAACAAGAACAGTAATCATTACTACTATGCATAACAATACTAGTAAGTAATCCAAAACTTCAGTGCATTAACTAAGTCAAGCAGCGTGAGCATAGTTATCAAGGCGCTAAGTCGAGGCGAGGCGACAGCCGGGAGCTTAAGCGCTTAGGCGACAAAGCGCCCCCGACTAGTCGTCCACAAGTCGACAAGTCGTTAACAATGTAAATTTTATACGTATAAAATTCTATATATTTAACATTTATATGAATATTTATATATTGATATTTCTAATGATTTACCATATTTATAATGCAGGTTGTAGCATATCAAATCACAACAAGAAGCGAACAAGATCAAGTCAAAATGATAATTTTACTATAGTTGTAATTTTTTGAACTTGTACTATAAATGGTGATACATTTGTAATATTTAGTTTAATTCAATATAATTCTTAAATTTATGTTTAGTTTCTTCCCATTTTAACATTGTATATATAGAATACCATAAATTGAAATACTAAGAATTCAATAATTTATGATAAAACAAGTAAACAAGTATTGTTAAGATAAAGGTATATACAAGCATATAATCATGATATCATATCATAAAATTAGACAACAAAGATAAAGATATGCTCATTGTGACATTGCCAAAAACAAACATAATATAGAAATGAAAACAAAATCATAAAAATTCAGTATTCTTTAACTCAAAATTCTCATTTTTCATAATGAAAATATCACTCAAGCTATCAAACAAAATCATCAAAGATCAAATCATCATCATCTCTCCCAGCAGTGGCATCATCACTCGAAACAGTAGTTACTCTTCGGCCATAATCGTCATCAACATCCTCATCATCATTAGGAAGGCCCTCCTCCTCTTCTCCAACATCAGAATCAGCTTCATTCACAATCACAGCTCTTGAAGTCGAAGCATTACCACGGTGTGAGTAGAATAGACCCGTCCTACGAGGAAGATTGCGTCCCTCGACGGCATCAGATGCACCAACAGCTCTATCAACATCCTCCCACGTAAGATCATCTCCATCATGAACTATATCTTGTTCTAGGCACTATCCACTCATTACCCCAATCAAAGTCATCTAGGACTAATGGATCAAGTTTCTTCCAAGTTCGCCTCCTTTGGAACCTATCAACAATTCGCGATTGTATTGGACATGCACAAAATCATTTAACCGTTGATGCTCCAACCTATTTCTCTTCTTCGTATGAATCTGAAAGTTTTGTTTAAAAAATATTAAGCAAAAAGAATACATAAAATATTTATACATTTAGTTATGTACTAAATACTTACAAACTCGAAAGTGCTCCAATTAAGTTCACAACCTAAGAAGAAGAACAAAGGCCGAGGATTCGCTTTGCAAACTTTGTAAGCTCAATAGCACAACCACCAAAAGCATTCCACCAATCAACTACATTAGATGTAAAAAATTAAAAAAATCAAATATAGTCTTAATTATTAAACTTAAAAGAAAAATTTATAGTTAATGTAATATGCTTACTAGGATTTTTTTGTCTTTCGTTGCTAATAATCGCCATGTCTTTAGAAAAGTCATCACGAGAAGATTCATAGACATCGGCTAAGTCGCTTATCTTGTCTGCCAAAACTTGGTCGGGAACCATTTTTGAAAGAACATCATTGAAGTTGCTACGCAACTTGTAAGCCAAATTAGATTCTTCTTCTTCTTTGATGTCAAAATACTTTCCCGGATTGAGAAACAATGCTGCCCCATATAACTTCTGCTCCATTTGGCATGCCCATCTTCGCTTAATGATGTCAATCACTTTCTTATACAACCTTTGTTTGTTGTTGAAGACATCTTTGATCTTTTTCTTTGCATATTCCATCGCAACAAGAATCTCAGGCAGAGCTGGCCTCTCATCCGGATCCACAATCCTCAAGACTACAAGTAATGGTTGTGAGGCTCTAATACAATCTTCTACGTTGTGCCAAAAAATAGAAGAAATAATTGTATCATACACTTGTTTCCCCGCCTCTGTACTTGACAGCCTCGAATTTGTCCAAATGAACAAGTGTCTCAAAGCATCCTTGTGCTTGCACAAGCTTTGAAGAGTCAGAAATGATGTAGCAAATCGGGTGACTCCCGATCTCACAAGGTCCCTCCCATTTGTTTTGGTCCTCATCGCCTCGAGAAGGCAAACCATATACGTAAATGAATCCAGCTTATTTTTCGCCCTTCACAATTGTAGACTTAAATTGCTTCATATTGCTTATGTCCTCTAACATCAAGTGCAGTAATGGGCAAAAGACATGGTGTCCGTAACAAAAGTCGGTCTCCTCTCCATCAACATACGACCTGCTTTGCTTATAATTGGCGGCATTGTCCGTCACCACTTACCTGACAACATACTCAAATTTCAATCTCTTTTATCTTCCCATCAAGGAGCTCATCAACATGTTTGCATCCCGAGATTGAGCGAGGGCATCAATGATCCCAAAAAGTAAGTACCAGCAGGACTATTAACAAGAAAATTTATCAAGTGTCTGCCTCTTCTATCCGTCCATCCGTCTGACATAAGACTGCAACCGTACTGCTTCCAAGAAGTTTTGTGTTTCTTTTTCAGTTCCTCTGTTTTAGTCTTGGCCTTCGCTAAAAGAGGAACCCTCAACTCGTGATATGAAGGAGGCTTGTAACCCGGCCCATATTGCCCAATAGCCTCTGCCATCACCTCATAACTTCTTCGATTTGCTGCATTAAAAGGGATGCCACACTCATACAAAAAGTTGACAACATGCATATCAACTTTCTCTTTCTCTTCCAGTGTCCTTAGACGATTCTCCAAAGTAGTTTGGCTAGGACCTTTTCGATGCCTTTCATCCACAACTTCTTCAGGAGATTTCCTAAAATGAGTTTCAATGGTCTTTGTTTGTGATTGTGGCTTAGGGAATTGAAATACACTCTTCATCCTTTTAGATGCAGTCCCAGAACTTGGAACAGTTGTAGAGGAAGCATTAGAAGCATTGGAAGCATTGTTTGGAATATTAGATGACTGAATTTCTTCTACTTCGTCATGGTCATCAAATTGAATTGGCTTATTCCTTTTGTTACCCATTATTGCTTGATGCATCTCATTTGAAATTTCTGTTGTAGTTCGAGGACACTTGGACACATCCCCATACCCACCGCTAAGATGTTGTTTAAATCTCTTGATTCCTCCATGAACCTTTTTTCCACATAGAATGTATTGCACAAGATTTTTATCGCTTCATTACGCCAAAATGCATATTTCCACCCCGGGTCTTTAGACTTGGCCTTTCTTTTAGGATCCTTACTTGGATCATAACCCTCGGCTCCTGAACTTTCCGCCATTTAACTATCTACAATTCTACAAAATACAATTAAACAAACAAACAATTCATGGTAAATAAAACAAACTTGGGTAGTGATGCAGATACTTGTATAAGTATAACTAGGACAGTTAAAACATTAAGCATTTGTATATAAATGTTGCTAGTAACATACAAAACACAAGTAGAAGCTAAAACATAAAATATTATTTCTCATCATCGGAAAATACAAGGGTTTTATTTTTAATACCATCTATCATTTTGAGGCTTAGAAGCAATGTGTGCAACTGTTGGAGAAAAGTAAACTCTTCTATGCATAATATAATAGAGCATCATCAGGCAGCACTCCCAAGCCAAACTTTTCTAAACTCTACCCAAATAATAACGACTCTGCCATCACCTCATAACTTTTCTAAACTCTACCCAAATAATAACAAGTCAAAAATTTGCAACAGAAGTCATGGACTCACGCAAATTCGCGAGCTGGAAACAAGTAGAAGAGAAGAAACAAGTAGAAGAAGAGAAGAAACAAGTAGAAGAGAAGAATACCTATCGATTAAATCGGCTCGTCATTTGGCAGCGATCCACCGGACTTCATGAGTGGAGCGATCATCAACTCGCCATTCATTTGAGTCACCGAGTCAGTCGAGAAGAGAAGAAGAGAAGAAGGAAAAGGAATGAGCAGCAGGTCGTATTCTCTTTCGGACAGCCACGATTCACGAACTAGGTAAGCTCTATCGTTTCTCCCTATCGTTTCTCCTTATCGTGTCTCGTCGAAGTCGTCGAACTGTCGAAGGTCTGAAGGTTGTGAGGAAATTGATCGATTAGGAGTTTAGGTTTATAAATTGGTTCGGGTCAAACCCGCTTCAGAAAGTCGCCCGATTTTCTAGTTAGTCGTCCTAGTCGTCCGGTAAGCGTCCAAGTCGTCCACGTCGACGCCTGAGCGGTCGACTATGTGCTATGTTACCAAGTCGTCCTACCGAATTGAATTTTCTGGTTGACTCGACGCCTAGTCGTCGCCTAGGCGACGACTAGTCGACGACTTGACAACCATGAGCGTGAGTCAATCAATTATCTAGGAGGACAATTTCTTGAAATTTGGCAGTGAAAGAGAATCTATTCTATTAAGAAGAACCCAAATTACCTTTGTTAATAATCTTTAATGTCTACCGTGCAACTTCGCTCAAGGTAAAAGACAAAACTTGAGCACTGAGTTTCCCATTACTATGATGTTACCAATAAAAAGTAATCTCCGTCACCAAGAAAATAGTTCTCATTTAAAATTCTAACCTTTTAATCTAAAACATAAGTTTATATATTATACTCAAAATAAACTTTTATATTGGGAGTCCGAGAAGGGAAGGGCACTTCAGATGGAATATGAGTTTTAATTTCTCTCACAATAACCGACCAAATGAATACTTGCAAGGGACTATCTAAGATGCAGAGAGACATGCAAGGTAAATCAGTCAATGCTATTATCCAAGTTAGATAAAGAGAATTTTGAGTCGTACAAAAATATAGGCAAGATGAAAAGAGCTATAGTATCAAATAGTCACCCGTGAAATCGCTGAACGTTGACAAGGAAGGTTGTTGCAATGTGCATTATGGTTGTGGCGCCAAAGCAAACTTGACAGAGAAGCAACAATGGCAAAATTAAGCTTCCAAATGTGTTTGGTATGTGAACCATGCTTGTAAATTCCCTTCTATATCAACAATCACCTATTCCAGTCTAGATTACAGATGTATATTTTTTCATAAAGGTATTCAATAATTGACATGGATTCGCTAAGTTACTTGATTGCACTTTCACTTTACTCATTAGTATAATTAAGAAGGTCGTATTAACAATAAGTGAAAATGGTCAACAAATGAATCTCCAGATTAATTTCACAGGTTGTATTTTACGAGAATAGTGTTTACACAGTATTTCTCAGGCATCAGTCAAGTACATAAACAGTAACACAGAAAATGATTAATCAACTAGCATAAAAGGCCTAAATGTACAAGACATCAACATTGAAAGAAGAGGCTTACCTACAAATAACTGTTTTGCTCTATGCAATGATAGATAGCGTGATCAGTATACAATGTGCAAAAGAATTCTTCATGAACCCAAATTCCACAACATCATGAATCACCAAAAAGTAATCAACCATAATACAACAACATATACTTCTGCGGTCACAGAACTGAAACTGAACCTGAAAAATTGGAACTTTGCCATACCTCTATGCCCTCAACATTCTCTCTACAAACAAAAAGCCTATTTCCACCACCTTCAATTTTTGTTATAATTCCTCTCCCTGAATCCTCGACTTTATCCACATAATTCCTCCTATAAGACTCTTCTTCACATACATTACTTTCTCTCTCATCCTCCACCCTAGACCACACCTCCAATTCACCCTCTCTCCCTACAAAAACTTGCTTCCTGTAACAATTTATTACACTGCTGCCCCCTCCACCAATATTCCTCATACTGGGATTTTTATCTTTCAGATATAACCACGGATCATCGCTCAATTTTCGCATATCCGCCATTGCCAAATCTCCAGATTGGGAACAGACCTTAAAAAGAGTAGAGCCATCTATGTCGACATCCACATCAGCGAACCAATCCCCATACCTGCTGCTTCGTCCCGACCCTGGCTCATTGGTCTCCCAAACAACTTTCCCTGACCTAGTGTCCCATAACCGGATGTAACCGGAGCATCCGAACGCTCCGGACGTGATGGAGCTGCCGGCGAGCAAGCTGAGCTCCTGCAGATATGTCAATTTTCCGGCGACCGTGGTCTTTGATGAATTACCATTTTGACGGCCTATTTCCGACGCAACTTTGAGCGTTGATTTGTCTATTAAGAGGACACAATTCTCCCTATGGTGACAATCGAATGATGCAAATACTGAGTCGACGGAGTCCGCAATGGCGCTGACTCGTGCCTTATAGATTCGTGGATCAGACGGGTCCGTCCACTCAGCAGAACCGACTCGACGACCATTTGCGAAGTTGTAGAACTGGAGTCCGGAGTCTATGTCTGAACCAACGGCGGCGATTTCCGGCAGAATACAGCGGATCGAGGTAATGTAATCGAGGTGAGTCCGTACGGTTCCGGCATGCGCCAAGTTCCAATCATAGACAGATATCTGACCACCGTGCGCGACCCACACCGATGCGTCGTCGTCGTCGGTGGCGCTGAAGGCCGAAACCATGCCGTCGGAGGCTGGTCTAATAGTAGAAACGACCGAGGCATCAATTCCACTGAGTTGACTCGGCAACATCGCGGACTTGAGCTGGGACTCGATACCATAGTAGGAAGCTTCATCGGAGAGCTCTAGGTTGGTGAATCGGCGGTACGTGGAGGGGAGACGGTTGGAGCGGAGGAGAGAGAGTAGGACGGAGAAAATCTCCGGGTCCCGGTCTATGAATACCGGATTGGAATCGTGGATCGGGCGGTTCGAGAGGGCAGCGAGAAGTGAGTCGGGGCCGCCGGAGCGGAGAGTGGAGACGGTAGTTTCGAAGAGTTTGCCGCCGACGTTGAGCTTAATACGGTCACTAGTCTGAGATCCAAGGGCGAAATTGGCATTTCGTCCCTCCATGTACGGAAGAATGAGCAACGGGTTAGTATATCCAGGAATTCAGCCAAGGGATGGATCAGGATATGGTGATGTTCAAGTATAGTTGTTGAAAATACTGAAATACCCTCTCAAATGGTTCTTGTTTTTAATTTCTCCCCCACTCCCCTCAGCCCTCTATTTAGATGTATCCTAGATCTTGGAATTATAAATTGTCATACGCTAGGGATTGGATTTTTTCTCTTCTTTTTATTTAGTTAGTTTTCCTTCACCATTCTTCTACTACATTCCAAAGTCCTATATCTTGTTCTAATACATAAATCTATAAATACAGAATGACGTTATCTACTACTATATTTTTTATCTAAAATTTCATATAGAATGACGTTTCTTTAAGTGAGTTTATTTTTTTCTCTGTCACGATTCATTGATATTATAATAGTAAAGATATATTTAATTATAAAATTATATTATACTTTCTAAAATATGGGACTTCGATTATCTACAAAATGATGTAATTTAAATATACTAAATTGTAGCTATGTAAATATGTGTTGAATTTTAATTTATTGTATTTCATTGTGACTCACAAATTCAAACAATCTAATGACAAGATTAGTGTTTGATAACTTTTTTAATCTAAAATATTTTATGAAAGGATCAACTATTGTGAGGCCTGGATTAAGTAAGCTAAAGATACATTTTAAGATCATCTTTTTATTTATTTTCTTTTTTGTTTATTTGTTGTGTTATGATATCATAAGTAGTAGTACCATTTTAGTATTTACTTGAGAAAATGAAAAGACATAATGTTGTTGTACACATAAGCAAGACTTTTAGTTATTTTTTTGGGTACAAAGAGCTTTTATTTGATTAAATTTATGATGATGAGAAGGTTTGTTAAGGCCCAGTTGGAAGTACCAGCAAAATGCCCGTAAACAAATGAAGGTCAGAGTTTCGGCAAAACCATTGGGTCCATTTAGACCAACAAAAAACCATTGGGTCCACTACATAGACCAACAAATGACCTAATAACTATCCAAGTTAATATAGACTACTTCCATCCGATGACAGATCTTCTGTCCCCATTTTACATATCAATCTTGTGTCCCCATTTTACTATCCAAGTTAATCTTTCTCTCTTAGTTAATATAGACTACTCCCAAGTTAATGTATATATATATATATATATATATATATACTTATGCACAAGTATTAAAGAAATAATTGTATAATATTAAATATAATATCAATTATTTATAATATATTTTGCAACAATTTTAACATACTAGCTGTTAAAATTGCTTTTGCAACAGTTTTAAAATTATGTCATTAAGTCACGGTCCGTTAGATAATACATAATTTTTTATTATATGAAAATAACTTACTATTATATAATCCGTTATTCAAACTAGTACCAACTAGTATATATAATTTACCGTGTTTTATATCTGAGCAGTATGATACTATTTCTCAACCCAACTATATTTTTTCAATGGGGAGAACTATTTTCAGGTGTGTTTTTGATATTTTTATACAGTTCTTTGTCACATGAAGGTGAGACTCACTGAGGAAAAAACTATTTGAAAATAACAAAAATACATATAAAAATATAAGTTTCGTTTTGGTAAACTTTGCTTTCACAGAACTCATTCCAGGTCACACACAACAACAAATCATATCATATAGTTCAATTCATATTTAGTTAAGACTCGATCCGTCCGAAACTGACTTCTCACAAACTGCATTAATAATAACCAGCTAATTAAGTAAAATTAAATTTTGTATATATAATAAACGCAAAGAGAGACATTTATGAATTGAAGTTGTACTTATTTGTCTAATCAAATCACAACCATAATTCATAATCAACTTAATTTATTGTTTTGATCCACAAAAAAAAAAAAAGAGAGTTCAGAAACATATATTATAAAAAATAATAATCAATATTAAATAAATAATTATGATCCCCATGCTTTAATTCTCCTTCTTTGTTTCAACACGGCCGTCAGTCCCAGCCATCATGGCGTACTTGTCCTTCCTAGTCAAATTAGTGCACTCAAATCCTAATGCCCCAGCCAAAACCATCTGAATATAATTCGCAACTTCAAACGAAGATTTCCCCCCCTTTACAGTGAGCTCCGGCGGCAATTGATTCAAGAATGTGATCTCATACGTCGGCCTCGGATTCATAAAGGCAAAATACGGATCCAAAAATTTGAAACCCCTAGTAGTTGTCCCATAAAACACACTTTGCTTAGTATTAATCGCGACGGGAACAATTCTATCGGTTAATTCAGCAAAGAGTGCACTAAACCTTAGTAAAAACGGTTCCCTACTAGTTGTCCCTTCGGGGCATATGACCAAATCACCTTCCTCTAGTAATTTTTTGATATTCGCGGCGTCTTTTTCTCTTTCTCTTGACAATGCAACCGCTTTAATTGGAGAAATCAATTCGGAAAATTTACTTATGCTGTAAGTGACGCAACTAATTTTTCGGCCAAGCGCAACGGCTGTGACAACGGGGTCCAAGACGGTCCGATGGTTACAAACGAAAAGGACACCGCTTTGGCCTTCTTTTGGTGGGGGAGGAGGGGTGCCTCTGACAATTAGGTTAATTCCGAGGATTTTATAGTTGTATCGGACAATTTTTTCCGGCAACCGAATGTTGAGATAAACCCGAAGGATGGACAGAATTATGCCTATTGGCATCCACAGGAAGGTCAAAAGTGCAACCATTGGTGTAGGTCGTTGAACTAAGCGGCCTTCATGGAATATTACAGGACTTAGAAGCTTGTTTCTTGCTAGTGGCTGATCGATGATATGTGTTCTTGGCACCATGTATGCTTCCTGCAGTTACAAAATTATTATTGGAGTTATAATTAATTTTCGAGAAAATCACTTACGTTACTTTTAAATATTATTTCTATGTGCACTAACAGTTGTACATTAATTAACACAAAAAACATACAAAATGAGTTTAATTTAAAAAGTAGGAACCCGTGTACTATTTTTTGTATGCCTATTATTAATGCACATGAAATCCTAGGCTCAAATTGTATGAATAAGTGGTTGGACATGAAAGATACATGGGTTGACTTGTAGTACATATTTTGGATTTTGTCCTCATCAATTGAAGGTGAATTTTGTTTTTACTCAAAAAGTCACCTATTGAGTTTACTCAAATTTTCAAGTAAATAATGATCTAACATGCATGCAATGGCTTAAAGTAAAAGGATCATGAGAAATTAAAGCATTATATATACAACATAAAAAGTTCTCACCAACCCTACCAAAAATATATGCAAAGAATAAAGATGATATATAAAGTAGTTTTAATTGTTCTATCTACATGCAGCTAGCTAGCAAAGTACAGCTTGCTTGCTTAAAATTAATCCATGCATGTACAAAAATGTCAGGCACGGCAGTAAAGGATCTCAACAACCCGGCCGGTCCATCCAAAAACTACTGTCCTAAAATTATGATCTATTTTCTCAGTTAATTAATTATATAAATACGTACGAAGCATTACGAAAATTAAGTTCGGCTCGTTTATAAAACTGAATTAATATACTAACCTTGCAGATTGACATGAAGTCATGGTCAGTCTCTCCATCTCCAAGGCCTAAATCCGGTAAATTAGTGCCAAATTCCTCTACAATCGCACCCTTTATACGTTCACCAACAAGGACACCTGGTTCCTTAACAAATCCAGTAGCTCTTCCAGATTTAGTAACTTCCAATTCTGTCCCTAGAACCTTATCTGCCCCTAGGAAGTTCTTCACAAAATGCTCCACCATAATCCTAGGGCTAGCGGTAATTATATACCTCTTTCCAAAAGAATTGAAAACCCTCCAAGTCTCCGGGTGAACATCCTCGGCATAAAACTTTGGCAATACGGAGCGCGAAACGAGCTCAATGTCTCGTAATTTCAGGCCCGAAAAGGTGATGAAAATGAAAGCTTTTATAGCGAAAGGCTGAGATACGAACATATGGAGAAAGGGAGCCGATAGTAAAAGGAGTAATGCTCGAAAAATGCTACCGGCTTCTAGAGCCAGTAGCATATAGTAGGGGAAAGCGCTTGGAGACACAAGAAGGGTGCCCTCGAGATTTGATGCCACAGCTTGATCATCTGATCTTTCCCCCATGTTACATTTTGTTATAGGTTCAAAATGTCTAGGAGCACCCATATTGAGAGAGATAATTTTGAGGGTGTTTTAATTTGGTGTAGAATGTGTTTGTGTTATGGAAAGGGGATGAGGTAGGAGGGAGGGTTTAAAAAGAGAGGGAGAAATTAATTAAGATGGGGGCCGGCATGCATGTTGTTATTGTTGTTTGGTTTGGTGTAATCATGAAAATGTGATATGGTTGGGAGGGAATTAGTAAGGTACGTACTACTACTATATATATAGAGTATATATTAGCAATAATAATGATATCATGTAACGTTTTTTTGTGGTTAAATTAGGGCAGTTGTGAAGAGGAGGGTTTTGAGTGGTTGGAAAATCTATACCAATCGCCTACAATAACATTCAATTAGCCTACTTTGTTAGCTTTTAGATATGCCGGCCTTATCGCTCGCTCACTTTTATGCATCAGCTTCTGATTCACTTACTTTGACTAATTGTATTACTTGTATATATATACATATATGGATAATAAATATGTGTATATATATATATATATATTTATGATATTAAGAAAAAACTATAAGAGAAATCCTTTATTTTTTCAAGTTGTTGAAGCTTATTAATTTTGAAGTCCGCTTATGTAAGGATATCTCTGACTAGTTTGGAAAATGAGAGTTGTGTTTGACTTTTATGAGAATAACGCATAAAATACGTTTTACGTTTCAAATTAAATCTTAATTTTTGACTTTTTAAAATTAAATTAATCATTTTTAAAACTAATTTTTGTACCATTTTTTCCACAATTAATATAGGTGAAGAAATTATGAACAAAAGAAAGTATATACATTAATTTACTACTAAACCCGATTTTAAAAAAATATTTATATATTCTTAATTATTAATTCTAAAATTAATTAGTTTGACTTAATAAAGTCAAAACTAAGCATTTAATTTGGGACGGAAGAAGTAATAGTAATTCCATGGACAAAAGTCGTATGGTGAAATTGACTATTTCTCGAATTAATAAATCTTATTATTTGTTAATATATATATATATATATATATATATATATATATATATATATATAATATATAAATGGACGTTATGTAGAAAGTGAAAATTTATCTACAAATCACTTTAAATTTACTTTTTCAATATAATTTTTATTACAAGTTTTTAAGTATCCAAATATAATAAAATTTGTCTTTTTTATCCTATTATATACTAAATAAATGATTGAGCTGCTGCATTTTGCAGTTATAAACTCGTACGAAGTAACTACACAGGATAGGAGGACCAACAGGACTGAAATTTAAACTGAAAAAAAAAAAAAGAAAAATTAAAAAGCCAAAAAAAAAAAGGACGAGCTGAAAGAAAATCATGAGCTAGCTAGCCGAGAGGCCGGCCGGAAGCCATATTATTTGATTAAGTAACTCTATAATTAATGCAAGCTTACAAAAATTTGGTGGTTTAATCACAAGATTAATCTTGTGATTTACTAGTTCTACACTCTATTGACTAATTTTGAGATGAAATTAAGAAAGATTAGATGGTCTAATTACATTCCGTTCACTCAATTGACTAACTTAATTTTTGGGTAGAAGAGTTTTTAAGTTAAGTAATTACCAGAGTTGGTCCTGGGATTTTTAAGGCTCAGGATAAATTTTTTCAAGTGTGCCCCTTTATACAAATTAAATAAAAAATAAATAAATTATAAACTAATTAATTTTATTAAAATTATAAGAATTTACAAAAGATAAAGAAGAACACTTTGGGGCCACATTAAAACCTTGGTTGGGAAAAACTCAATAGGACAAAATTCCAAACGAAGGAAAAAGAGTTTCCCTGATTGTAAACATTGCATTAAAAATGAAAACTACATATTTGAGTGATTGAGTCTACATGCTTCCTCCCGAATCTCCATAAGCATTTTTTGATTTGATAAATCTTCTTTTCATCCTCCACAATTAATCGAAGTAAAGAATCATCACATGTACCTACAAAATAAAAATAGCAATGAATTTTGAACCACAAAACATCTGTAAGACCCCAACTTTTATAAATAAAGATAATTTTTCTATAAATACCATTTTTGAATATTATGGAGTAAATTTGATATAATGTTATAGTTGTGGGTAATATTTATAAATTTTGTAAAGTACGCAAGTTGTTATATAATATTCGATTGGTCAGAAAATATTCGTTTTATCAGGGGATATTCGTACAACAGCGCAATCATTGGTGGACCCCACAATAGAATTATTGTCGGGTTGAGAAAACGACAAAAAAAATTTATGAAAATAACGGTGGAAGTTTTACCGTTAACTGTTGAAACACCCAAGGTGTTAAAATACGATGTCTGGCGTGGTTGCGTAAGTAGCACACGGTATTGATTATTGATACTTACGTGAGAAGTCACTCAGTTTTGCTTATTATTTAGATCCCTATTTACCCATTTTTCAAAATTATCGGAAGAAAATTATAAAGTATATATATATATATATATATATATACGTGTTATATATATATATATATATATATGTGTGTGTGTGTGTGTGTGTGTTTTTTGTGTGTAGGGTGTGTGTGTGTGTGTGTGTGTTTAGTGGGTTTTGGTGGGGAATGATATTATCAAGTGGTATGTGGTGTGTGTTGTTGTGTTGTGTTATATATATATATATATATATATATATATATATATATATATATATATATAATGTCTTTCTTTGCATGTGAAAAATTATATATATATATATATATATATATATATATATATATTTTTTGAAAAATTATCGAATAAAATTGTAAGATAACTTTTATATTATGAATATTATGAATTGAATTTGTTATAATGTTATAGTTGTGGGTAATATTTATAAATTTTACAAAATGCATGAGTCAAGTTATATAATATTCGATTGGTCGGGGAATATTCGTTTTAACAGGAAATATTCGTACGACGGCACAATCATTGGTGGACCCCACAACAGAATTATTGTCGGATTGAGAAAACGACAAAAATATTTTATTGAAAATAACGGCGAAAGTTTTACCGTTGATACTGTTGAACTATTCGGTAGTAAAAGTACAGTAATACGCGTTGTTGCATAGTAGCACACGGTATTGATTATTAATGCTTATGTGAGAAGTCACTTAGTTTTATTCAATTATTGTCAATATTTTGTATGTTATTAAATCAATAATTGAGATGACGAAATTGTTAATATTATTATTTGCATTATTAACAATGTCTAGAAGTTCTGCCAAGGAGAGGTTTGGTCACCTAATTAACGCAGCGTCGATAGGAGAAATCCTTATTGGAAAGCCCTCTTTCACGGGAATGACACAGTGGATTAATATTGTGAATTATAATAATGATGATAAATATTGTTAAAAATATTGAGGGATTTTATGACGTATTAAAATTTTGCTTATTTTATGGACCCCATTTACTCGGTTTTCAAAATAATCGGTAAAAATTTTCATTATAAGAGGTGGAGCCCATATGTGATGATGACATATAGGGCCCACATGTTTATGACTTTGGGGAGGTTGGTGAGAATTTGATTCACGGGTTGTTGGATTATATATATATATATTATATTAATTTTGTTTTTATATATATATATATATATATATATATATATATATATATTGAAAAGGTTAGCAAGTGGATTTCTGGGAGGCATCCTGTGATTTTCTTAAATATATATATAATATATATATATATATATATTATATTTTAAAAAATTTTACTTTAAATATGGATCGTCCAGATTAAAAGTAAATCAATACAGACCGTTCATGAATTAGTTAATATGCATTCTATTCTTCATAAATAGAAGCTCATTCATTCCTTCATTATTTCTTACGAATTCAATGAAACTCTAGAGAGAGAAACTATAGAGAGAAAGAAGAAAAGTGTTCTGCTACTTCACCACTTCTATATCAAGTTTCTTTTACGGTAAGGGGTATTATTTCTTTTGTATTCATGAAGAGAACTTTTGTTATTCCATTCTTCATTATTCTGTTGGAACATCCTCATGCATCGTTTCTGTGGGACTAGTTAAAATCTTTATTATTCTGTTGGAATATATCTTGCATGTGCGTTTTTCGGGACTGATTCCGATTATTTATTATTCTTTTGGAATAACTTTGTGTAAGACCAAAATTTTTTTTAATAAAAAGAATTTCCTTTATTTATTATTTTGAAATAGTAAGGGTTGATTTGATTAATGTGGATAGTTAAGGGTTAAATCATGAAATATTTCAAAATAAGCAAGTGGTTATAAAATATTCATTTTGTTAGGGAATATTCGTTTGGTAAGGGAATATTAAATCTTTGTCGGGGAATATTAAATGCGACGGTAGCGACCGACCATGTGTGGGCCCCATAACGAAAGCGATTGGATGAAGAAAACGCAAATATAAGTTGGTTAAAAATAACGGCGTGGTTATTCTGAATTAAGGCTGTTGGAATACCGGGTGGTAAAATACGATGTCTGGCGTGGTTGCAAGATAGCACTTCGGTATTACCGCAGTGTTGTTGAATTATTGATCCTTACGTGAAAGGCACTTACTCGATAATTTTTACAGTAGTGAATTCTTGTTCAATATTTTATTTTATTGATTCAATAATTCTTTGCGTTGATATTTTATATTATTGTTGTTCAATAATTGTCAACTTGCATTATCTCCATTATCGGATCAATAATTCATATTATTTAAATAATATTATTAGATAGCATTATTAGCGATGTCTAGAAAGTTACATCGAGGAGAGGTTTGGTCACCTAATTGCGGCGCCCGAAGGAGAAATCCTTATCGGAAAGCCCTCTTTCACAGGAGCGGCTTTGGTTGTCATAATTGTGATTACGTAATATTATTTGTGAATAATTAATTATTGATTCATATGATAAAGAAATATTTATTTTATGTGGATATAAATGATGGATTTATTTATGTGGTTATAAATGAAGAAATTATTGTTGAGGTGTTTTATCGATTATTTTACCAGATTGGAGGTATTAAAAATTAAATCGGGGTTTTTGAGATATATTGCGGGGATTATAATTTTTAATCCCATAGTTGGATTGTAGTAATTTTTGGGTATGTTATACATACATAAGTTGAGTATATGTCCACAAATTTTGAACCGTTAAAAATGCACGAATGATTTGTTATGAATTTTAAGAGGTGTCCGATTAGGAAATTAGGGTTATAATTGATTTTGGTGGAAAATTCTAGAATTGAGTGGGCCCCACTTGTGGTTGGTGAAGAAATGTGCTGAATTTTATTTCAAATGTGGTGGAGTGGCAATAATAGCGAGTAAAAAGCCATCGGTGGTGGCAGTCGAATCTGCTTGGTAGGCTAACATTTTCTATAAATAGAAATTTAAGTTAGAATTGAAAATCACACGAAAACAAAGTTTTCTCTTTTCTCTCTATATTGTTGAGCGTATTTTGTGAGTATTTAGATACTTTGAGAGTTCTTTGTTGATCTGAGTTTCATTCAACATCACTTGAGCCTTTCCTTAGAAATCTTGATTCTTTGAGGTAAGGGATATTATTTTTTTAAGTAATGATATTATTTCTTGATATCATTATCTTTGAAATGTTGATCCGAGGTTTTATCAAATTTGGAACTTTTTCATGTCGGGGTTACTTATTCATGAGTTCTTATTCACGATTCTTATTCACGAGTTCTTATTCACGAGTTCTTATTCACGAGTTACTATTCATGAAGCGTGAAAATGTTTTTTTTGTGGAATTTCTATCTTTTGGTGTGAGAGTTCTTATTCACGTGTCTGGCCTATTCACGTATTCACGATATCTGACTTTATTCATCGAAAAATAAAATTTCTTCTTTTAAGTCAAAATATCTATTTTGGATACTAGCTTTGATTGTATCCATGTTTTGATCATTCTTGAATTTTACACCACTATGATTATTTTTGAGGTATTGTTGGACATGGATAAAACAAAGTACGAATCCTTAATCCTTAATCCTTGTCATTTTGTTTCAATTGGATTCGTTCTTTAAAAATATTTTCATCATCCTCGGTCTTAAATGATGATATTATTGAATATCTTTGGCACGTAGTGCAAAGATGAATGATTTCTGAAGAATATCTTTGGCTGTGGTGCAAAGATGAAGAGCGGTGTTTAAATGAACATGACCAATGATGAATATCTTTGGCCTTTAGTGCAAAGATGAGCAGTGTTGAGATGAACATGATGGATTGATGAATATCTTTGGCACATGGTGCAAAAGATGAATATTTGATTTGAGATGAATATTGATTGATGTTACGAGGATAAAATATTGATGATGGGTTGTTAAATTCATAGATTATAGTAGATTTCATTCTCTACGTAACTCTTACAATGAATTATTATTTCAATTACGAATATTGATTGAAAATTTGTTGTCTATTGTATTCTATTAAATTTTTCCTGTTGAAGACTAACGATAATTTGTTGTATATTATCTTAGTCATAATATTCTTCTTGAGCTAGTTGAGCTCACCCTTTTCCTTTTTGTTCCATTCTTCTCGGGGAGGCGAGAATATAGCGAGTAATTAGTCGGGTATGGAATGAAGGTTTTAGAAAGGATTGTTTAGTAGTCCTCACCATTTTGTAAAATAATGTATCGATAAATGTGATGAGGATTTATTTGAGTATAAATATTATCAGAAGATAATATTTGTATTTAAACTCACAGATTTTATTGTTGTGATAATAAAGTTGTAGTTGTTTACATACCATGTATTTGGCGACTCGAAATGGGTTGGATGGAATGGACCTATTTTGGGGGCGTCACGGTTGGTATCGAGCTTAGGGATATGATCTCTGGCGGAGATCGGGGAATAGAACTAGGAGGGAGAGGCGAGTAAATCCTTCGCTAGTGTGTCCTACCTAAGCTTATTTGTTAGTTGGTCGATATATAGGGATATTATGTGATATATTGATTTCCTTAATTAACCCTTGTTTTATGGCGATGTTTGAGAATGTCGTGAGAATATTAACAAAGGAGTAAATGAGGCCGTGGAGATGCTGTCTTTACCAACGAGGAGAGCGTCTGACAGTGGCAATGTTCCTCCTGTGAACAACACCACCGGCGAGATGATGAGCGAGGGGATGTTTAGAAGATTTTTGCGATTCATGCAAAATCGAGACGAGGAGACTCGTGTTCAAAATCAAGAGAAATGATAGCAATTCACGGGTTATCACACGACAAGCGATTCAAAAGAGTTGGGACCACGAATTTAAGGGAAAGCGGATCCGATCATGGCGGAAACATGGGTCAAAAAAATTACCAAGATATTCGATGTCTTGGGATGCGGAGAACGAAGGTTCCATTCGCCACCTTTATGTTCCGTGGCGAAGGCGATTCTTGGTGGGAGATGCGTGAAGCGTACCCATCCGGTACTTTTCGGCGTGTCTTGGGAGACGTTTGAGAGACTTTAATGACAAATACTTTCACGAAAGTGTTACGTCGTATGAAGGAAGTGGAGTTCATCGATTAGAGCAAAACAACATGGCGGTGTCTCGATGCGAGGCAAAGTTTGCGAGTTATCGAGTTTTGCACCTCATTTGGTGGAGAATGAGGAGCGTATGGCGCGGATGTTTCTTAGAGGTTTGAAACCCGGCGTCGTCGATATCTCATTTCTCATAAACTTTCTCTTTATTCGGATGTTGTAAATGAGGCTCAATTATTAGGCGAGAGATAACGAAATACGGTCGGTGAGGACCATAACCGAGGATCGTACGAGAGATGGCGATCAATGAAATAATGATAACTGCGGAAAAAGAAAGCAGACGAATGACGAAATGGTAACCACTCTGGTGGTAATCATGGTCGTGAAAAGCGAAGAAAGCGAGTCGGGAGGAGATTTTAAAAGAGGAGATTTAACAACGACTATGTGAAGGCAGCAGTCTTGGCGACAAGCCCGGTTTCTAAGGGAGGAGAACGACCACCGGTCATATATCTACTAATCACGGAAAAGAGAGGACATATCGGTCAAACCGCCCTACAAGTTCAAGGTATGCTATAGTTGTGGAAAGGAAGGACATATCGCTCGAGATTATGCACGTAGCGAAACCTAGTTCAATGAGGACGGTGACTCGAAAGATGTCCCGAAAAAAGTCAAAGTCAACGATTAGGGAAGAAGCGTTTGTTGTGGATTTGGTCATAATGCGAGGAACCCAAACGAGGTGATCACGGGTAAGCTATTTATAAATTCTTGCGAAGTTTATACCTTACTTGATCTGGGTCTTACCCATTCATTTATCTCTCCTGCATATGCTCAACGTTTAAACTTGACTCAGGAGAAATTAGACTTTGACTATCTGTGGAAACTCAGTTAGGAGAAACTTTCATCACATCCATTTGTTTATAAATCTTGTTTGATTCAAGTTGGCACCATCACCTTACACATTGACCTTATCTCTTTAAAGATACTTGCTTTTGATGTGATTTTAGGGATTGATTGGTTAACTACTCATCATGCCAAAATTGATTGTTTTAAATAAGGTTGTTAGTTTTCATATTCCTAACCAACCTGTTGTATGCAATTCAAGCAACTAAACCATTAAAATCAATCACTATCATATCTAATCATAAAAATTATTCGTTTATTGAAAAAGCGGATGTCGAGCTTTCTTAGCCCATGTTATGGATTTGAATAAAGACACGTCAAATTTGAATAATATTCTGTTGTTATTGACTTTCCGGCGTATTTCCCAGAAGAACTTCCGGTCTACCCCGAGCGTGAAGTTGAATTCTTTATTGATCTTGAACTTTGATGCAAGCCCATTTCTAAAACCCCATATCGAATGGCTCTATTGAACTTGAGGAGTTAAAGGTCCAACTACGAGAATTGTTGGACATCGGTTTCATTCGTCTAGTACATCTCCTTGGGGTGCTCTCTGTTTTATTTGTAAAAAGAAGAAAGAGCGGGGTATGCGACTTTGTATTGACTATCGGGAATTGAACCATGTCACCATCGAGAATAGGTATCCTCTACCTCGTATTGATGACTTGTTTGACCCGATTCAAAGGGCACAATTCTTTTCAAAAATCGATCTTAGTTACGGATATCATCAATTTGAAAATTAGAATGAGGATATTCAAAGGCGCCTTGAGAACTCGGTATGGGCATTATGAATTCTTAGTCATGTCTTTCGGACTAACTAATGCTCCTATGCTTTTCATGGATATGATGAACCAGTATTCAAGGAATATTTGGATCGGTTCGTTGTTGTCTTTATTGATGACATCCTTATATATTCCAAAAGTCGTGAAGATCATGAGCACCATTTGAAATTTGGTACTCCAAAGGCTTCGTGAAAACCAACTATATGCCAAATTGAAGAAATGTGAGTTACGGCTTGAGGAAGTAGCCTTTCTTGGGCATGTGGTGTCAAAACATGGAGTATCTGTTGATCCGTGAAGATTGAAGCAATCTGAAAGTTAGAAGCAATAGAAGTCGATGGTAAAAGTCGTAGCTTTTGGGCTTAGTTTGGTTATTATCGGAGATTCGTGGAAGGGTTTTCTCGAATCGCTACTCCATTAACTTCATTAACTTTCGAAAGGATCTGAAAATTCGTTTAGAGGCGAAGAATGCGAGAAAAGTTTCCAAGAGCTTAAGAGGAGACTTATTTGACTTTGTTCTAACAATACCATCTGGTTCGGATGGATTTGTTATCTCTGATGATGCTTCGAGCAAAGGGTTAGGATGTGTTCTCATGCAACGTGGGAAAGTCATAGCCTATGCCTCGCGACAACTTAAAAGAGTATGAGAGGAATTATCCTACTAATGATCTAGAGTTAGCGTGATCGTTCAGCTATTAAAGATATGGAGGCACTATCTCATATGGGGAGAAAGTGGAGATATATTCGGACCATAAAAAGCCTTAAATATTTCTTCACTCAAAAAGAACTCAACATCTTCGGCGTGACGTTGGCTCGAGCTATTGAAGACTACGACCACACTATTGATACCATCATCCAGTAAAGCGAGCGTGGTAGGCGTGACGCGAGTGAGTAGAAGATCATATCTGAGGAGCGAGTGCGATGATGTCAAGTATCTACGTAGAGCCAACTTTAATAGAAAAAGTTAAGGTTACTCAAGCCACCGCAATCGGAGACGTCATATATGAAGAAGAAAGTACAAGAAGGAGCTATTAGGGCGAGAATTGATGAAGAAGGAATACTTGAGTCCACTCTAGACTTTGTGTTCTAACGACTCGATTTGAAGTACAAGATTATGATGGAAGCACACAATACCATTTGCAATCCATCCTGGAAGTACTAAAATGTATCGTGATCTTGACATACATTTTGGTGGAATAATATGAAGAGAGAGATTGCAAAGTTTATCTCGATGTGTTTAACTTGCCAGCGTGTAAAGGCGGAGCATCTAGTACCTAAGGGTCCGTTGCAACCACTTGAGATTCCGAATGGAAGTGGGAACACATTACCATGGATTTCGTTACGGTCTTCCTACGGTTTCTCAAGGCATCAATGCTATTTGGGTTATTGTTGATAGATTAACCAAGTCTGCTCATTTCTTGCCGATCACGGAGACTTATTCTCTTGAGCGTCTTGCTAGTATATACGTAAATGAGATCGTGAGGTTGCATGGCATGCACTGTATCCATAGTTTCGGATCGTGACCCAAGATTCACTTCAAGATTTTGGGTTAGCTTGCAAAAAGCTATGGAGCGCAGTTTGCGATTTAGTTCGGCATACCATCCCTAAACAGACGGACAATCGAGAGGGACTATTCAAACTCTTGAAGATTTATTAAGACTACATGTCCTAGACTTCAAGGCGGTTGGGATAAGTATTTACCATTGGTGGAATTCTCCTACTACAACAAGCGATTATCGAGCAAGTATAGGTGTGGCTCCATTCGAGCATTATATGGACAAAATGTCGTTCTCGATATGTTGGGATGAGGTGGGTGAAGCAACATTGTTGGGACCGAGTTAAATACGATATGACTACTGAAAAGATCCAAATGATTCGACAACGTATACAAAAGCGGCTCAAGATCGACAAAAAAGTTATGCGGATCTTCATCGAAAGGACGTGGAATTTAATGTAGGGGATCATGTATTGTTGCGAGTTGCTCCATGGAAGGTAGTTACAAGATTTGGGAAGAGAGAAAGCTCAATCCACGATTTATTGGTCCATTTCAAATTCTTGACCGAGTAGGAAATGTAGCCTATAGACTTGCGTTACCTCAAAGTATGTCTCGTGTTCATAATGTGTTTCACATATCTGTATTTTGTAAATATGTGAAAGACCCGAACCACGTTATTGAGTTAGAACCAGGACGAGATAGCCAGAAGACTTAACGTATGAGGAGGTACCTATCAAGATCTTGGATAGGAAGGAGCATGTCCCTACGCTGTGAAGTCATACCACAAGTTAAAGTTTTGTGGAGGAATCATGCTATAGAGGAAATGACACAGGGAATTGAAACGGAAATGAAAGCGAGGTATCCTCACCTTTTGAAACACCAGAATACGTCACGTCGATTTCGAGGGAAAATTTTATAAGGAGGGAGGTTGTAAGACCCAAAATTTTTTAAATAAAAAGGAATTTCCTTTATTTATTATTTTGAAATAGTAAGGGTTGATTTGATTAATGTGGATAGTTAAGGGTTAAATACATGAATATTTCAAAATAAGCAGTGGTTATAAAATATTCATTTTGTGGGGAATATTCGTTTGGTCGTGGAATATTAAATCTTTGTCGGGAATATTAAATGCTGACCAAGTAGCGACCATGTGTGGAGCCCCATAACTTGAGCGATTGGATGAAGAAAGCGACAAATATAAGTTGGTTAAAAATAACAGGCGTAAATTATTCACAATTAAGATCATTGGAATACCCGGTGGTTAAAATACGATGTCTGGCGTGGTTGTCGCACAAAGATGACACTATGATTATACGCATATTGTTGAATTATTGATCCTTACGTGAAGAAGGCACTACTCAATAATTTTTACGATGAATTCTTGTTCAATATTTTATTTTATTGATTCAATAATTCTTTGCGTTGATATTTTATATTATTGTTGTTCAATAATTGTCACTTTGCACATTATCTCCATTATCGGATCAATAATTCATATTATTTAAATAATATTATTAGATAGCATTATTGGCAATGTCTAGAAAGTTACATCGAGGAGAGTTTGGTCACCTAATTGCTTGCGCCAAGAAGGAGAAATCCTTATCGGAAAGCCCCTCTTTCACAGGAGCGGCACAGTTGTCATAATTGTGATTACGTAATATTATTTGTGAATAATTAATTATTGATTCATATGATAAAGAAATATTTATTTTATGTGGATATAAATGATGGATTTATTTATGTGGTTATAAATGAAGAAATTATTGTTGAGGTGTTTTATCGATATTTTACCGTTGAAGGTATTAAAAATTAAATCGAGGGTTTTGAGATATATTGCGGGGATTATAATTTTTAATCCGACCGCTGGATTAATGGTAATTTTTGGGTATGTTATACATACATAAGTGGAGTATATGTCCACAAATTTTGAACCGTTAAAAATGCACGAATGATTTGTTATGAATTTTAAGAGGTGTCTCGATTCTAAATTAGGGTTATAATTGATTTTGGTGGAAAATTCTAGAATTGAGTGGGCCCCACTTGTGGTTGGTGAAGAAATGTGCTGAATTTTATTTCAAATGTGGTGGGTGGCAATAGTAGCGCGGTAAAGCCATCGTAAGTTGGCAAGTCAAATCGCTTGGTAAACTAACATTTTCCTATAAATAGAGGCTAAGTTAGAATTGAAAATCACAACGAAAAAAAGTTTCTCTTTCTCTCTATATTGTTGAGCGTATTTTGTGAGTATTTAGATACTTTGAGAGTTCTTTATTAAGATGACAAGTTTCATTTAGCATCACTTGAGCCTTTCCTTCCAAGAAATCTTGATTCTTTGAGGTAAGGGATATTATTTTTTTCGTAATGATATTATTTCTTGATATCATTATCTTTGAAATGTTGATCCGAGGTTTTATCAAATTTGGAACTTTTTCATGCTCGGGGTTACTTATTCATGAGTTACTATTCACGAGTTACTATTCACGAGTTCTTATTCAATGAGTCTTTATTCAATGAAGCGTGAAAATGTTTTTTTTTGGAATTTCTATCTTTTGGTGTCTGAGTTACTATTCACGTATCTGGCCTTTATTCAAACGATATCTGACACTATTCATCGAAAAATAAAATTTCTTCTTTTATTCCAAAATATCTATTTTGGATACTAGCTTTGATTGTATCCATGTTTTGATCATTCTTGAATTTTACACCACTATGATTATTTTTGAGGTATTGTTGGACATGGATAAAACAAAGTACGAATCCTTAATCCTTAATCCTTGTCATTTTGTTTCACCGGATTCGTTTTTTAAAAATATTTTCATCATCCTCGGTCTTAAATGATGATATTATTGAATATCTTTGGCTTTGTAGTGCAAAGATGAATGATTTCAAGAATATCTTTGGCTGTAGTGCAAAGATGGCGAGTGTTTAAATGAACATGACCAATCGATGAATATCTTTGGCCTTTAGTGCAAAGATGAGCAGTGTTGAGATGAACATGATGGAGATTGATGAATATCTTTGGCTGTAGGTGCAAAGATGAATATTTGATTTGAGATGAATATTGATTGATGTTACGGGGATAAAATATTGATGATGGTATTAAATTCATAGATTATAGTAGATTTCATTCTCTACGTAACTCTTCTAATGAATTATTATTTCATTGCGAATATTGATTGAAAATTTGTTGTCTATTGTATTCTATTAAATTTTTCCTGTTGAAGACTAACGATAATTTGTTGTATATTATCTTAGTCATAATATTCTTCTTGAGCTAGTTGAGCTCACCCTTTTCCTTTTTGTTCCATTCTTCTCGGGAGGCGAGAATATAAGCGATGCGAGTGGGGTATGGAATGAAGGTTTTAGAAAGGATTGTTTAGTAGTCCTCACCATTTTTGTAAAATAATGTATCAATAAATGTGATGAGGATTTATTTGAGTATAAATATTGTCTAGAAGATAATATTTGTATTTAAACTCACAGTTTTATTGTTGTGATAATAAAGTTGTAGTTGTTTCTGTACCATGTATTTGGCGACTCAGAATGGGTTGGATGGAATGGACCTATTTTGGGGGCGTCACAACCTGTCTATGCGAAGTACCACATGCATGGTGATTTCTGTTGTTATTCCATTCTTTATTATTTTGTTGGAACATCCTGTCGGTGCGTATTACGCCTAACCTGGTTCCGTTATTTATCATTCTGTTGGAATAACCTGTCTATGTGAAGTACCGAATGCATGGTAATTTCTTTTGTTATTCCATTCTTTATTATACTCAGTTGGTTAAAGTTTTGACTTCTATACTCTATGAAATTAGTGGAATATCCTTGATATTTGCGGCTTCATCCATATCTTTTAAATGGAAATATTCTTACGAGCATTCTTGAATTTTACTCTCTGAAAGAAGTATCATGTTGACAATTTGGACGTTATTAGTTCTGATTAAATTAATTCTTGAACTTGTTTTATTGAATTCTTATATCATTGTCATCATCCTCATATTTATATTTTGTTGAAAGTCATCTATGGCTGTGTGTGCATAGATGGACTTGGTATGATTATGACGAGGATTATTCTGCGTAATCATGGTAGTAATGTTACAAATGAAGTGATAAAAGTCCTCATTGGCCTGTGAGTGCATTGATGGAAAGTTGTTGGCATGATCATGACCATTGATGAATACTGCGAATATCCTTGATCCGTAGTACATGGATAATTTGTGGTTGTGATACTTATGAATATCCTTGGGCGTAGTGCGGGGATGAGGTGAATTATTTATTAAAATTTGAGTCCCAACGATAAAAGTGATGAAAACCTTTTAAATCATAAAAGATAGTAGATTTTATTCTCTACTTGACTCTTTTAATGGATTGCGTGTTCATTGCAGATTAAACTTGATGTCTATTGTATTTTATCAGTTTAACACTGTTGGAGACTAATGATAATTTATTCTGCATTATCTTAGTCATAATATTTCTTACTGGGCTAGTTGAGCTCACCCTTTCTTTCACTGTTCTCTTCAGGAAATGAGAATGTCGCCGGGGCTAGTCGGGGAACGGAGTGATGGTCCGAGATGGTGTCTTAGTAGTCCTCACTATTCTTTTAGATAGTGTGTTAATAAATGTAATGAGGACTAAATTGAGTGTGTATATTATCTAGATGACAATATTTATATTAAAACTCACAGCATGTATTTTGTCGTATTTTACACGACTGTTGTATAATTAAGTTGTATTTAAATTTTGTACTATGTATTTGGCGACTCAAGGTGGGTGATGTATACCTATTTTGGGGGCGTCACAGTTGGTATCAAAGCTTAGGGATATGATCCCTGGCTGAGATGTGAGACAAGAACTAGGAGGGGAGAGACGGGAAATTCCTTCGCTAGTATGACCTACATAAGTTTATTTGATATTTAATTGGTTGGTCCGAGTATAGGGATAATATGTGATATGTTAATTAACCCTTGTTTTGTGGAAGCGTTTGAAAATGGCATCCGAGAATGTTGAGAACATCAATGGAGCACAGGAGACCGTTGAGTCTCCACAGATCAATAATCAGGATAATATACATCAAGAAGGCGACAATCCTCAGGCAAATAACAACACTAACCAAATGATGAACGATGGAATGTTCCGAGGATTCATGCAACATCAGGCGAGAGCGGCTCCTGTCCAAAATGCAGGTGGAAACATTGGCAACTCTCGGACGGTCACCGCCAAACAGTTCAAGGAGCTGGGACCACCGGAGTTTTTTGGAGAGCCAAAACCACTTAAGGCGGAGACGTGGATAAAACAGATCAACAAGATATTTGATGTCTTGGGTTGCTCCGAGGAGCAAAAGGTTTCCTTTGCCACCTTCATGCTGCGGACAGAGGCAGATTACTGGTGGGAATCTGTAAAACGTACTCAACCTGCCGCACTGAAGATGTCTTGGGAAAAGTTTCAAGAACTGTTCAACGACAAGTACTTTCCCGAAAGTATTCGTCACATGAAAGAGGTAGAGTTCATTAAAGCGGAGCAAAACAACATAACCGTGTCGTAAGTATGTCAGCCAAGTTTTCTCGAGTTGTCCGGTTTTGCGTCCCATTTGGTTGATAATGAGGAGAGAATGACGCGAATGTTTCTAAGAGGTTTGAAACCCGAGATACGTCAATATCTTATCTCTCATAAAGCGTGTTTGTATTCGGGATGTTGTTAATAGGGCTCGATTATTGGAGCGCGATAATGAGTCAACCCAATAGAAAGAGAAGCGGTAAAAAAAAATGATAATACCGGTGATAACAATCATCGAAGCGGTGACAATAAGCGTGGAGGAATCAACATCTTAGAAATGGTAAACACTTTGGTGGTAATCATGGCCAAAATAATAAGAATGAACATTTCAAGAGGAGGAGAATTCAACAATGATGGAAAGACGTCAACATCAAGACCATTGTTAAGGAATGAGAACGACCACCTATCATATGCTTCAAATGCGAAGGGAGGACACATCGGTCAAACTGTGCTCGATCTTAGTCAAAGCATGTTATAATTGTGGAAGAGAAGGTCACCTAGCCCGATCTTGTGGTTCACCGATGATGAGCTCGACTAGGATGGAGGCACCAAAGGGCGCCTAGAAGAGTCAAAGCCGATGGTGCAAGGGAGGCGTTTGTCGTGACCTCCCGAGAAAGCAAGGAACCCGAATGAGGTCATCACGGGTAAGTTTATCATAAACTCTAGCGAAGTATATACCTTATTTGATCTGGGTTCTACCCATTCCTTTATTTGTTCTACTTAAACTTAACGTTTAAATTTGACTCGGAGAAATTGGACTTTGACTTATCTGTTGAAACTCCGTTGGGAGAAACCTTCATTACATCCATCATTTTTATAAGTCTTGTTTGGTTCAAATCGGTACCCTCACATTACCTGTCGATCTTATTTCATTGAAAATACTTGTATTTGACGTAATTCTAGGGATTGATTGGTTAACCACTCATCATACAAAAATTGATTGTTTTCGTAAGGTTGTTAGCTTTCATATTCCTAATCAACCTATAATGCGAATTCAAGTAACCAAACCATTAAAATCAATCACTGTCATCTCAAGCCATAAAGCTATTCGTTTATTGAAAAACGGATGTCAAGCTTTCTTAGCTCATGTCACGGATCTAAACAAAAATACGCCAGTTTTGAATGATATTTCTATTGTTAATGAATTTCCTGACGTATTCCCTGAAGAACTTCCCATCCTACCCCCAGAGCATGAAATTGAATTTTGTATTGACCTTGAACCCGGTACAAAACCCATTTCCAAAGCCCCATATCGAATGGCTCCTATTAAACTTCGGAAGTTAAAGACCCAACTGCAGGAATTGCTAGACATTGGCTTTATTCGCCTAAGACGTCTCCATGGGTGCTCATGTTACGTTAAATGAAGAAGAAAGATGGGAGTATCGACTTTATCTTGATTATCGGGAGTTGAATCATGTCACCATAAAAATAGGTACCCATTGCCACGTATTGATGACTGTTTGACCACTTGCAAGGAGCCAAATTCTTTTCAAAGATTGATCTTAAATTCTGGATATCACCAATTAAAGATTAGAATCGATGACATTCCAAAGACGGCTTTTTCAAAACTAGATGCGGACATTATGAATTCCTAGTCATGTCCTTAGGATTGACTAATGCTCCTCTTTGCCCATCATGGATATGATGAACCCAGTATTCAAAGAATATTTGGACCAACGTGTGGTCGTCTTCATCGATGACATCCTTATTTATTCCAAAAGCCGTGAAGATCATGAGAAACACTTGAGGCTGATACTCCAAAAGCTTTGTGAATATAAGCTTTATGTCAAGTTGAAGAAATGCGAGTTCTGGCTTCAGGAAGTAGCATTCCTTAGGCACGTGGTATCAAGTCATGGAATATCTGTTGACCCAGCAAAGATTGAAGTTATTCAAAGATGGGAGCAACCTGAAAGTAGTATGCACTCAAGCCAATTATGTTTGATGATAAAGCATATACTTTATAACAATCTTATTCATTTATTAATAAAAAGTATTAATTTATTAAAGGATTTTAATTATCTACATGATGCTGTTATATAATATGTGATAAACCCATAGTTTTAAGCAATGCTTTTAGAATAATGATGATGATCATTCTAATGAGATCTAAATTCTTAGAAAGCTTAAAACTAAAATAGTTCCCAATCGTTGGATTACTAAATTTGGGATTAGTGAATCCGGATAGATTGGTACATACGTTCTTTGCTCATTGGATGAGGATGATTGATCTCACGATCATTTGTGTGGAACACTAAAGCAAGTATGTAGGTGCTTATTGGAGAATAAGTTCATTTGAACGTGACTCGCTAAGGAATACCTAATAGAGTTTTACTACTTGCTGCTGTCAATAGGAATTCTGTAGTGATAGTAGTAGACTAAGTGATCCTTGGACTTGAGATCATCATAGTATCTTGTGTATGATGAGTTATACTTTGACTTATTCCTTAAGACCCTTAGGGTATATCAAAGGGTATGCTTGGGTATAATAAGTTATACATGGAGATAATGTATGATCAATAAAGAATCTACCATTTCTAGTAAAAGAAGAGAAATGTCATATATGATTCGATAAATGACAACTCAATGAGTCCTTGGCAATGAGAATGAAATTAGAAAGGAGTTTCTAATTTGTATTATTTGAGTTGTGCATTTAAGAGTCGAAATACATATAATTAAATAAAATAAGACTTGACAAAGAAATTCCATGCCTTATATTTAATTGGGACATTGTATGGTGGAAGGATTGAATTATGCGGTAACTATTTACTCAAAGGTTCTTTTATGATTAATGTTGAAATCTATATTATCCGGAAAGTCGTTGATCGCTGGGAGAACTTATCCCTATTGTAGAATAAATATTATTTATTTAAATAAATTAATAGTTTAATTTATTTATTTAAATAAGATTAGAATTGTTCTAATTGATTTATTCACAACCTGTTTAATATGGAGAACCTAAAGGTCACACACCATAAAAGAAAAAATAATTATTTAAGAAGTTAATGGCATAATCGTAATAATATGTTAAGTATATTTAATTTAATCTATGGTGATAGAATAAATTAAATAGCTTAATATTATTATTTAATATTTTAGAAATATTAAATATAAATTAATAAGAGCGATCTTATTAATATTATTACAATTATTATTATTTTAATTTCTAAAAGAGTTTAGGAAATTAATTTAATATAAGTACTCTCATTTATTCTTAATAGGATTAAGAGGGAAAATTGGTTAAAGGAGTTTAATTAATTATCCCTAATAAGATTAGAGAGCCCATTTAATTAAAAGAGTTTAATTAAATAAATAATACCTTTTTTTAATTAAATAGGGTTACCTGATATCTTTATAAGAGGAGTCTTATATCAGATATCAAAACAGACGTAATTTCAATAGTTGGGAGAGTACGCTCTTTTCTATGAGAGATAGAAAAATTAGGGTTTTGCCAAACACACATCTTCTTGAATTTTTGTTCTTCCTTAGTGGATCACCTCTAGAGGCCAAACACTTGGGTGGCTAACGTTGATCAAAGGAAGGAACCAAACCCGGTGGATTCAAGTTGAACGCGAAAAGGATTGGAGGTGAACTTGTACTTGAGGAAGCATCTATCTTCAAGGGTATGATTCTTGTTCTTTATTTTTCGTTTAATTAATAATTGTGCATAAAAGATGATCCGGGTATATGGTTTGTAAATTTTTTAAAACTCGATTTTTCACGTTTAAAACTTATTTTTTGCAATTTGATTGCGCTCATGAATATTACAAACCTAACAGTGGCATCAGAGCCAAACCTTTTATGCGAATTATTAATTGTTTTAATTTGATATGTATATTAATATGTGTTTAGAAGAATTTAATTGGGCATAATTTTATTGTATAAAATTTAAATTAAAAAAAAACGCTAAATCGCGAACTATTTTCAGGATAAACAATATATTAAGTTGATAATCACCATGATTTCCTTATCCTGCAACTTTCTTGGTCACGTGGACAATTTTTTTTTTTTCATCCAGAATGATACATGAATTACGTGGCCCACGAAAAGGATGTGTTCGGTTTTTTCAATTCATGTTAACGTTAATGTTATATAATATATATTATATTAACGTAATATATACTTATATATATATATATGTATATATATATAATTATTTTAATCTTAAAATAAAAAGTTTATTTTAATTTTAAAATTGAATTTTATGCTAACTAATTAGAGTTGGAATTGGATTTCATGATAACTAATTGGAGTTGAAATTGAATTTCATCTTTCCTAAATAAAGAGTTTATTTAGATATGAAATAAGATTTCATATTATTGAAAATAAAAGTGTTTATTTGTGAATAGGAAAGAGAATCCTAATTTTCTTAAATAAAGGAGTTTATTTAGATATGAAATAAGATTTCATATTATTCAAAATAAAAGTGTTTATTTGTGAATAGGAAAGAGAATCCGTGTTTTCTTTTATAAAGGAGTTATTTTTTTTTTTGCATGGAATTGGATTCCATGATTAATTAAAATAAATGAGTTTATTTTAATTAAAGATTTTGATTAAAATAAAATAGTTTATTTTATTTAAAATTGGATAAATTAAAATAAAATAGTTTTATTTTGATTTAAATTTGGATTAAAATAAAGGATTTTGATTCAAAATTAGATTTTATACTAACTAAATTTGCCCATTAAATGATATCAATATATATATTGAATGTTTATTATTCATGATATGAATGTTATTTATTGATGCATATGGTGATGTGTATGATAATAAATGGGATTGATTATGGACTATTTGTAAGGTTTATAATATTCATGTGCGCAATCAAATTGCAAAAATAAGCGGAAGCGAGTAAAAATCAGAGTTTAAAAAATTTCAAACCATATACCCGGATCACCCTTTATGCATAATTATTAATTAAACGAAAAGATAAAGAATAAAATCATACCCTTGAAGATCGAGCTTCCTCAGGTACAAGTTCACCTCCAAATCCTTTCGCGTTCAACTTGAATCCACCGGGGTTTGTTCCTTCCTTTGATCAACGTTAGCCACCCATATGTTTGGCCTCTAGAGGTGATCCACCAAGGAAAAATAAAGAATTCAAAGATGGTGTATTTGGCTCAAACCCTAGTTTTCTATCTCTATAGAAAAGGTACTTCTCCAACAAATTGGAATTATGTCGTTTGTAAAAAGTCAACAACCCCCACCCATAATAAGACTCCTCTTATTTTTTAGATGTGTGGGCAACCCACCTTAACAATTAAAGAATTGGGATTTATTTAATTAATTAAATTCTTTTAATTAATTAAGCTCCTAATCTAATTAGGGATAATTAATTAAACTCCTTTAACTAATTTTTTCTTCCTAATCCAATTAGGAATAAATGAGAGTACTTATATTAAATTAATTCCTAAACTCTTTTAGAAATTAAAATAATAATAATTGTAATAATATTAATAAGACTCCTCTTATTAATTTATATTTAATATTTCTAAAATATTAAATAATAAATATTAAGCTATTTAATTTATTCTATCACCATAGATTAAATTAAATATACATAACATATTATTACGATTATGCCATTAACTTCTTAAATAATTATTCTTCCTTTTATGGTGTGACCCTTTAGGTTTCTCCATATTAAACCTATGTGAATAAATCAATTAGAACAATTCTAATCTTATTTAAATAAATAAATTAAACAATTAATTTATTTAAATAAATAATATTTATTCTACAATAGGGATAAGCCTCCCTAGCGATCAACGACTTTCCGGATAATATAGATTTCAACATTAATCATTAAAGAACCTTTGAGTAAATAGTTACCGTCAATTCAATCCTTCCACCATACTGATGTCCAAATTAAATATAAGACATGGAATTCTTTGTCAAGTCTTATTTTATTTAATTATATGTATTTCGACTCTTAAATGCATAACTCCAAATAATGCAAATTAGAAACTCCTTTCTAATTTCATTACGCCTTGCCCAGGACTCTTTGGGTTGTCATTTATCGAATCACATAGGACATTTCTCTTCTTTTATTAGAAGTGGTAGATTCTTTATTGATCATACATTATCTCCAATATACAACTTATTATACCCAAGCATACCCTTTGATATACCCTAAGGGTCTTAAGGAATAAGTCAAAGTATAACTCATCATACACAAGATACTATGATGATCTCAAGTCCAAGGATCACTTGTCTACTATCACTCTGAAATTCTATTGACAGCAAATAAAACTCCATTAGGTATTCCTTAGCGAGCCACGTTCGATGAACTTATTCTCTAATAAGCACCTACATACTTGCTTTAGTGTCTCCACAAAAATGATCATGAGATCAATCATCCTCATCCATGAAAGACAACGTATGTACCCAATCTATCCGGATTCACTAATCCCCAATTTAGTAATCCAATGATTGGGAACTATTTTAGTTTTTAAGCTTTCTAAGAATTTAGATCTCATTAGAATGATCATCATCATTATTCTAAAAGCATTGCTTAAAACTATGGGTTTATCACATATTATAAAACAGCATCATGTAGATAATTAAAAGCCTTTAATAAATTAATACTTTTTATTAATAAATGAATAAGATTGTTACAAAGTATATGCTTTATCATCAAACATGATTGGCTTGTGTGCATACTACTACTTACAATCTCCCACTTGCACTAAAAGTCAATCAATCATCGGGTATCTTATACTCTTCTTCTTACTAAAGTGACGATTATCCTGCTGTTGGATAAGCTTTAGTTAATGGATATGTAATGTTGTTCATGAGAGTCCACTATCTCTATAGTGATTTCCCATCTTTCAATGATTCTAATAATCAAATGAAAGTGCCACAACACATGTTTAGATCCAAGATGAGACTTAGGAACTATTCCTAGTTCTGTAATAAACTTTTAATCCAAACAATCAACTTGCAGCTTCATTTATAGCTATATACTTTGTCTTTATCACTAAACCCATTAACTCTTTGCTATTTGGAACCTTTCCATTCATCGCACCACTGCTCAAGGTAACCCTTTACCTTAAAGTAGATTTTTCTCATCATCTTGATCTCATTTGAAAAACTTGAGTCTGTTAAGCCCTCTAGTTTTAATTAAGACCCACCATGAATATGATCACATCCTTGAGTGCTTAGGTTAAGCACTTTAAGATATTTTCAACGACTCATAGTGAACTTCTCCATAATATGACCGATCAACATCGGGTCTCATACATTTCATTGCATGCATGATTGTCACTCATGCGACCTCTCTTTTCGAGAGTCTGCGTGGGGACTATTAAGAGATACACTCCATAGCTCATCGACATGAGACATCTCTTGGAGTTTGCCATGCTAAACGACTTTAGCATCAAATGAATATACGTTCCTTAGGTTAAGTCGAGCATCCTCTTGTATCTATCTATATAGATTTTATCCTTAATTAAGATACTCTTTCCAAACCATTCATGGAGGAATGTTTAGACAACTTTATTTTTTCTGATTGTAGCATTGATAAGTTATTCCTCATCCCTAGTATATCAACATATAATACTAGAAATGTCACGGCGCTCCCACTGTCCCTTTTGTACACACTAGAACTCTTACCTCATCGTATGTAATTGGATCATCATCTTCTATGATGTGTACCTCATCATCATCATCTATGATGAATCCATACCTCCTAGGTATCTTCGGTACTATTCCAGATTTACGATTCGGTTGTGGTACAATAGGTCCATCTACAGGTTCCTCTTATTTGACTTATAGTATTTTGTGGTTCTTGAACTCTTCAAGATCTATTATCCTCCCACTAGCCCCTTCAATGATAAACACCTTTATCTTAGAAGGCAGCGTGTTCATAACAAACACCTTTTGCTAAGTAGGATTATAGAACATATACCCTAAACTTACTTGAGGATGTCCCACAAATTGTACTTGTCAAATCTTGTCCCAAGCTTATCTTTTGAAACCTTTTTCACATAAGTTGAACAACCCCTTATCTTAACATACTTAAGATTAGGAATCCTCCCTGTCCATAACTTTTATGGAGTCTTGGGGCCGGATTTTGAGGTTACCATTTTCGTAGATATGCAGCCATTTCTAGGACATTATCCCAGAAGGATATTGGAATGTCGGTAAAATCATTATGGACCGCACCATGTCCAACAAGGTACGATTTTTCATTCAGATACATCAATCAATTATTGTGTATCAGGATGTGTCCATTATGAGAAAACCATTTGAGATGATCTAGAAACTTATTGCACAAGTATTTATTCCTTGATCTAATCAAAGAATCTTAATACTTTGCCAATTTGTTTCACTTTTGAATTCTTTGAACCTTTCAAATAATTCACACTTATATTTTAGCAAATACACACATTCAACTCTTTGAATGATCATCTCCTTTTCTTATACTAGTTTGTTCAATTTGCAAAATTATTTTCGCGTAAGTCAAGTATACAAAATCCATTAAGTAATATTCCAGTTCTATACAAAACATTATTATTATAAATAGAACAACAATTGTTCTTAATTATAATACCAAAAATTTTATTGTCCAACAACAAAATAGAAATAATATTTATTACAAGAACTGAAATACAATAACAACTTATTGACTTAATAGATTTGCCCGTAGGGATTGCTAAACTATAAGTTTCTATGGCTAATCAAAGAACCTTTGTTACATTTCCATACATAGGATTACTTATATTTGTTTAGCTTTACTTTCATTTGGTCCTTCATAAATTTATATTTATGATAACCAAAGTCGGTATCCAATACCCAAGTAGAACCTCGACTTAAAGAAAAATTTATTTCAATCATGAACAAAAGCGTATTATGAACAAAACTTCACTAAGCTTCTTTGGTTAGCCTCTGCAAGATGCTTCTCATGATTTCTTTCCGGTGTCGGGCTTATTGCGGTGGAAGCAAACTCCTTTCTTATCCGTGTCGCTTTTGTTCTTATTATCCTTTGTTTATTTCTTTCTATTTACCTTCTTTGAATCGTTCTTCTTTTGAAAGATCCTTTGGCCCCTACCGAGTAGAAGACTTAATCTTTCTTGGTTGGAAAGTGACTCTCAACATTTTTCAATATGTTAAGCAAATCAAATGAGGCGATATCTAGCTTGTTCATATGAAAATTCACAACAATTAATGAAAGGAGTCCGGAGTGAGTCAAGATCAAATCTTGGCTCAACTCTCCATCCATGACAAAACCTGTTGTCTAATTGATCAATCAAATTGATTATGTTAAGAATTTTTGTCCGCCTTTATAGTGCCATTGGCCATTCTAGATCGGAAGAGCTCCTTAGATATCGATATCTATCGGTCCCCTACTTTCCTCACCATCAACTACTTGATGTGCGGGAATATAGTAGGAGCATCCATAGTTTCATCTTGTGTTTGAAGCTCGTTACTCGTGGATGCGAGCATGATGAATTGAGCCAACCATGCATCATCTTGCCACTTTCTAAAAGTAGCAATGTCTTCCTCGAGGCATTATGCGCAACCATTCTGCGAGGATAGGCGTATTAAGGACATAAGATAGCTTTTCACCCATGAGAACTATTCTCAAATTCCTTAACCAATCCGTTTAATTGATTAGTTAATTTAGAATCTAATATGCTTCGCGATGATAGTAAATTTTAGACATTGTAAAATTACGTAAATGAATTTGTAATTAACAACATTTTAACATACATTCTTTTTTAATTACCAAAATAATTTAGGTCTTGTTTTAAATTGGTATCTCCCACTATTTTCTTCAAACTATATTACCTCACTTATATAGTTCTAAGCAAAATCTAATTAAAGATTTCTTGTAGTGAGAATAAGGATCCCATTTCAAATGTATATAGCCTTTGTGGTGACACAACAAACTACATATAAATAAATAGGTAGACAACTTTTGTCAATTACATCAACTATCTGACTCCTTGTATTTTGCCTCTTAGATTATTTTGATCAGTGGTGGCACATCCGAATCAAAATTATCCAAGTTAAGTCCAACCTAGCACTCCATATATTCAAAAAGAAAAATATCATCCTTGTGGTGACACAACAAAACAATATTGTTCAATTTTCTTTATAAGCATCAAATGTGATAAATTAACATCTTAAATACTTAATACTTTCCTTGTGGTGACACAACAAACTCATATTAAATATTTAATAATCTATTAATTTTATCATGCTAGAAAGCGACGTTCGATATTCCAAATATCTTTGAACGCTTAGGACTTAATATAAAAATTGAGGGTTTGTTATTAATTTGTCTCATCTTGTTTAGCGCATTGCATATATATATATAAAAATACGCGTCGTATTAATGAACATGCGAAGCATGTTTGCATAATATATAATATATATAGTATAAGCATGCACATATAGAATACTATATTCTACACCGGATTGATTATGGACTTTTATTCTAGTTTGGTTCACTAGAGCCACCAAGTGAACCAAAAGGTCAAACCCTAAAGTGCAAGAATTAATATTTAAATATAACTATTACATTTAAACCCGGGCTCCATTACAAACCCAAGGTCTTCAAGCGCTCCTTGCTCCTCGATCTCTAATTCTTCAAAAATTAATTCTAACTATTTTCTATTACATAACTATTTTAAAATAAATAGAAACCTTGATCGCTAAATCGAGGGAAATGCACATAGGAGGAAGATAGAATTTACATTAAGAAAAATTAGAGAGGCGAAGTCTGTGAGACCCCATTTAATAAAACCCATACATTCATGCATCCAACTAAAATAAAATCCAATCACATTTAATCAACAATCCATAATCAATCCCATTTATTATCATACACATCATCATACGCATCAATAAATAACATTCATCTTATGAATAATAAACATTTAATATATATATTGATATCATTTAATGGGCAACTTTAGTTAGTATAAAATCTATTTTGAATCAAAATAAACTCCTTTATTTTAATCCAAATTTAAATCAAAATAAAACTATTTTATTTTAATTTATCCAATTTTGAATAAAATAAACTATTTTATTTTAATCAAAATATTTAATCAAAATAAACTCCTTTATTTTAATTAATTATGGAATCCAATTCCATGTAAAAAAATCTTTAATTAAAATAAACTCTTTTATTTTAATTAATTATGGAATCCATTCCATGTAAAAAAAAAACTTTTATTAAAGGAAACACGGATATTCTTTCCTATTCACAAATAAACTCCTTTATTTTTTTGATAATATGAAATCTTATTCCATATTTAAATAAACTCCTTTATTTAAGGAAATACGGATTTTCTTTCCTATTCACAAATAAACTCTTTTATTTTGAATAATATGAAATCCTATTTCATATCTAAATAAACTCCTTTATTTAAGGAAAAATAGAATCCAATTTCAACTCCAATTAGTTATCATGGAATCCAATTCCAACTCTAATTAGTTAGCATGAAATTTAATTTTAAAATTAAAATAAACTTTTATTTTAATTATAAAATTATTAAGATTAAAATAAAACTTTATATTTTAATATTAAAATAAACCTTTTATTTTAAAATTAAAATAAACTTTTTATTTTAATTATATAATAATTAAGAATAATATATATATATATATATAGTATATATATATATAAACCGTAATATATATATAAACTATATAAGGTTCTTGTTTCCTTGAATTTCGTGACAGATAGCAACTTGATTCACGGCTTGTTGCTCTTGTTTCCTTTTTTTTTTTTTTTTTATTTAGCCGTGAGGCATACTAATATATATATATATAATATATCAGCAGTTGAACTTTTCAAAAAATTTGTATGCATCCTGATTTCAAAAGAACTCTGATTCCTTTGTTTATTGTCGTGCGCTACTTGTCCCTTTTTATTGCCTTGAACCACGTGTTCCTTGTTTATTGCAAAATCTGTTTTCGGTATATATATATATATATTTATTTTTATTTTTTTTTAAATTTTATACAATAAAATTATGCCCAATTAAATTGTTCTAAACACATATCAATATATAAATTAAAACAATTAATAATTCGCATAAAGGTTTGGCTCTGATGCCACTGTAAGGTTTATAATATTCATGTGCGCAATCAAATTGCAAAAATAAGCGGAAGCGAGTAAAAATCAGAGTTTAAAAATTTCAAAACATATACCCGGATCACCCTTTATGCATAATTATTAATTAAACAAAAAGATAAAGAATAAAATCATACCCTTGAAGATCGAGCTTCCTCAGGTACAAGTTCACCTCCAAATCCTTTCGCGTTCAACTTGAATCCACCGGGTTTTGTTCCTTCCTTTGATCAACGTTACCACCCATATGTTTGGCCTCTGAGAGGTGATCCACCAAAGAAAAATAAAGAATTCAAGAAGATGGTGTATTTGGCTCAAACCCTAGTTTTCTATCTCTATAGAAAAGGGTACTCTCCAACAAATTGGAATTATGTCGTTGTAAAAGTCAACAACCCCCCACCCATAATAAGACTCCTCTTATTTTTAGATGTGGGCAACCCACCTTAACAATTAAGGAATTGAGATTTATTTATTTAATTAAATTCTTTTAATTAATTATGCTCCCTAATCTAATTAGGGATAATTAATTAAACTCCTTTAACTAATTTTTCTTCCTAATCCAATTAGGAATAAATGAGTGTACTTATATTAAATTAATTCCTAAACTCTTTTAGAAATTAAAATAATAATAATTGTAATAATATTAATAAGACTCCTCTTATTAATTTATATTTAATATTTCTAAAATATTAAATAATAAATATTAAGCTATTTAATTTATTCTATCACCATAGATTAAATTAAATATACATAACATATTATTACGATTATGCCATTAACTTCTTAAATAATTATTCTTCCTTTTATGGTGTGACCCTTTTAGGTTCTCCATATTAAACCTAGGTTGTGAATAAATCAATTAGAACAATTCTAATCTTATTTAAATAAATAAATTAAACAATTAATTTATTTAAATAAATAATATTTATTCTACAATAGGGATAAGCCTCCCTAGCGATCAACGACTTTTCGGATAATATAGATTTCAACATTAATCATTAAAGAACCTTTGAGTAAATAGTTACTGCATAATTCAATCCTTCCACCATACAATGTCCAAATTAAATATAAGACATGGAATTCTTCATCAAGTCTTATTTTATTTAATTATATGTATTTCGACTCTTAAATGCATAACTCCAATAATGCAAATTAGAAACTCCTTTCTAATTTCATTCTCCTTAAACCAAGGACTCTTGGGTTGTCATTTATCGAATCACATAGACATTTCTCTTCTTTTATTAGAAGTGGTAGATTCTTTATTGATCATACATTATCTTCATATACAACTTATTATACCCAAGCATACCCTTTGATATACCCTAAGGGTCTTAAGGAATAAGTCAAAGTATAACTCATCATACACAAGATACTATGATGATCTCAAGTCCAAGGATCACTTGTACTACTATCACTACAGAATTCCTATTGACAGCAAATAAAACTCCATTAGGTATTCCTTAGCGAGCCAATGTTCGATGAACTTATTCTCTAATAAGCACCTACATACTTGCTTTAGTGTCTCCACACAAATGATCATGAGATCAATCATCCTCATCCAATGAAGAAGAACGATATATGTACCAATCTATCCGGATTCACTAATCCCCAATTTAGTAATCCAATGATTGGGAACTATTTTAGTTTTAAGCTTTCTAAGAATTTAGATCTCATTAGAATGATCATCATCATTATTCTAAAAGCATTGCTTAAAACTATGGGTTTATCACATATTATAAAACAAAGATCATCGTAGATAATTAAAAGTCTTTAATAAATTAATACTTTTTATTAATAAATGAATAAGATTATTACAAAGTATATGCTTTATCATCAAACATGATTGGCTTGTGTGCATACTACTTTCACTATCGACCAATGTGATTGAATTTTATTTTAGTTGGATGCATGAATGTATGAGTTTTATTAAATGGGGTCTGCGTACCTCGCCTTCTCTAATTTTTTCTTAATGTAAATTCTATCTCCCTCCTATGTACTTCCCCTTGACTGCTGATCAAGGTTTCTATTTATTTTAAATAGTTTTGTAATAGGAATAGTTAGAATTAATTTTGAAGAATTAGAGATCAAGGAGCAAGAAGGAGCTTGAACCGTTTGTAATGGAGCCCGGGTTTAAATGTAATAGTTATATTTAAATATTAATTCTTGCACCCCTAGGGTTTGACCTTTTGGTTCACTTGGTGGCTCTAGTGAACCAAACTAGAATAAAAGTCCATAATCAATCCGGGTAGAATATAGTATTCTATATGTGCATGCTTATACTATATATATATTATATATTATGCAAACATGCTTCGCATGTTCATTAATATAATAGCGTATTTTATATATATATATATATATATATATATATATGTGTGTGTGTGTGTGTGTGTGTGTGTGTGTGCGCTAAACAAGATGAAACAAATTAATAACAAACCCCTCAAATTTTTATATTAAGTCCTAAGCGTTCAAAGATATTTAGAATATCGAATGTCGCCTTCTAGCATGATAAAATTAATAGAGTATTAAATATTTAATATGAGTTTGTTGTGTCACCACAAGGCAAGTATTAAGTATTTAAGATGTTAATTTATCACATTTGATGCTTATAAAGGAAATTGAACAATATTGTTTTGTTGTGTCACCACAAGGATGATATTTTTCTTTTTTGAATATATAGAGTGCTAGGTTGGACTTAACTTGGATAATTTTGATTCGGATGTGCCACCACCTGATCAAAATAATCTAAGAGATAAAATACAAGGAGTTGCATAGTTGATGTAATTGACAAGAGTTGTCTACCTATTTATTTATATATAGTTTGTTGTGTCACCACAAGGTTATATACATTTGAAATGGGATCCTTATTCTCACTAGCAAATCTTTAATTAGATATTGCTTAAACTATATATATTGAGGTAATATAGTTTGAAGAAAATAGTGGGAGATACCAATTTAAAACAAGACCTAAATTATTTTGGTAATTAATAAAAGAATGTATGTTAAAATGTTGTTAATTACAAATTCATTTACAGAATTTTACAATGTCTAAATTACTATCACTGCGAAATATATTAGATGTTATTTAACCAAACCGTATTAAACGGATTGGTTAAGGAATTTGAGAATAGTTCTCATGGCTGAAAAGTTATCTTATGTCCTTAATACGTTTATCCCTGCAATGGTTGCAGACAATGCCTCTGAGGAAGACATTGCTACTTTTAGAAAGTGGCAAGATGATGCACAATTGGCTCACTGCATCATGCTCTCATCTATGAGTAACGAGCTTCAGCGTCAGCATGAAACTATGGATGCTTCTACTATATTCCTGCACATCAAGTAGTTGATGGTGAGGAAAGTAGGACTGATAGATATCTGATATCTAAGAAGCTCTTCCGATCTAGAATGGTCAATGGCACTATAGTACAGACAAAAGTCCTTAATATAATCAATTTGATTGATCAATTAGGACAACTGGTTTTGTCATGGATGGAGAGTTGAGCCAAGATTTGATCTTGCACTCACTCCTAGACTCCTTTCACAATTATTGTGAGTTTTTCATATGAACAAGCTAGATATCAGCCTTGCTGATTTTACTTAACATGTTGAAAAATGTTGAGAGTCACTTTCCAACCAAGAAAGACCATGTCTTACTGGCAGGGGCCAAAGGATCTTCTGAAATGAAGAACGATTCAAAGATGGTAAATAGAAAGGCGTAAACAAAGGATAATAAGAACAAAAGCGATCTGGATAGCAAAGGAGTTTGCTTTCACCGCAATAAGCTTTGGACACCTTGAAAAGAAATCTGAGAAGAAGCAACTTGCAGAGGCTAACCAAAGAAGCTTAGTGAAGTTTCTACATAATACGCTTTTGTTCATGATTGAAATAAATTTTTCTTTAAGTCAAGGTTCTACTTGGGTATTGGATACCGACTTTGGTTATCATAAATATAGATTTATGAAGGGACCAAGCGAAGTAAAAGCTAAACAAATATAAGTAATCCTATGTATGTGAAATGTAGCAAAGGTTGCCATATTAGCCATAGAAACTTATAGTTTAGCAATGCCTACGGAAGCAAATCTATTAAGTCAATAAGTTGTTATTGTATTCCGGTTCTTGTTAAAAATATTATTTCCATTTTATTGTTGGACAATGAAATCTTTGGTATTATAATTAAGAACAATTGTTGTTCTATTTATAATAATAATGTTTTGTATAAAACTAGAATATTACTTAATAAATTTTGTATACTTGACTTACATGAAAATAATTTTGAATATTGAACAAATTAGTATAAGAAAAGGAGATGATCATTCAAAGAGTTGAATGTGTGTATTTGTTTGAAATACAAGTATGAATTATTTGAAAGGTTCAAAGAATTGAAGTGAAACAAATTGACAATGTATTAAGATTCTTTGATTAGATCAAAGAATAAATACTTGTGAAATAAGTTTCTAGATCATCTTAAATGATTTTCTCATAATGGACGCCTCCTGATACGCAATAATTGATTGATGTATTTGAATGGAAAAATCGTACCTTGTTGGACATGGTGCGGTCCATAATGATTTTACCGACATTTCAAAGATCCCTCTGTGGTCATGTCCCTAGAAATGGTTGCATATCTACAAAAAAGGTAACCTCAAAATTACTTGAGACTCCATAAAAGTTATGGATAGGAGGATTCCTAATCTTAAGTATGTTAAGATAAGGGGTTGTCCAACTTATGTGAAAAAGTTTCAAAGGATAAGCTTGGGACAAGATTTGACAAGTGTAGATTTATGGGACATCCTAAAGTAAGTTTAGGGTATATGTTCTATAATCCTACTTAGCAAAAGGTGTTTGTTGCGAAACACACTACCTTCTAAGATAAAGGTGTTTATCATTGAAAGGGCTAGTGGGAGGATAATAGATCTTGAAGAGTTCAAGAACCACAAAACACTATAAGTCAAATAAGAGGAACTCAGTAGATGAACTCTATTGTATCACAAATAGAATCAGAAATCTAGAATAGTACCAAAGATACCTAGGAGGTATGGATTCATCATGGATGATGATGATGAGGTACACATCATAGAAGATGATGATCCAGATTCATACGATGAGGTAAGAGTTGTAGACACTCGAGAGAAATGGATTGAAGCAAGCTTCTCAAATATGGAACATTCGTTTTGATGAGACAATCAAAAGAGTTTGATTTTATCAAAAACAAGAATGAACCTAATGTGCAAAAGAATTCGATGGAGCGTCGTGAAATTTCTAGTATTATATATTGATATACTACGGATGAGGAATAACATACTAATGCTACAATCAAGAAATATAAAGTTGTCTAAACATTCTTCCATGAATGATTTGGGAAGAGTATCTTAATTGGGGATACAAATCTATATAGATAGATTTTAAAAGATGCTCGACTTAACCCAAGGAACGTATATTCATTTGATGCTAAAGTTATTTAGCATGGCAAACTCCAAGAGTTGTCTCATGTTTATGAGCTATGGAGTGTATCTCTCTTAATAGTCCCCAAAGACTCCAAAAGAGAGATCACATGAAATAATTATCATGTATGCAATGAAATATACGAGACCGATGTTGATCGATCATATTCTCGGAGAAGTTCATCGTGAGTCGCTGAAAAACATCTTAAAGTTCTTAACCAAAGACTAAAGATGTGATCATACATGGTGGGTCCGAATTAAAACTAGAGGGCTTAACAGACTCAAGTTTTTCGACGCACTCAAGACGACAAAAATCCACTTTAAGGTAAAGTGTTACCTTGAATCTGGTGCAGTTGAATTGGAAAGGTTCCAAACAGCAAAGAGTTGTTGGTTTAGTGATAAAGACAAAGTATATAGCTATAAATGAAGCTGCAAGTTGATTGTTTGGATAAAAGTTCATTACAGAACTAGGAATAGTTTCTAAGTCTCATCTTGGATCTAAACATGTGTTGTGGTATTTTCATTTGATTATAAGAATCATTGAAAGATGAGAAATCACTATAGAGATAGTGGACTCTCAAGAACAACATTGCATATCCATTTACTAAAGCTTATCCAACAGCAGGATAATCGTCACTTAGAGAAGAAGAGTATGAGATACCATGACGATTGGCTTTAGTGCAAATGGGAGATTGAAAGTAGTATGCACTCAAGCCAATTATGTTTGATGATAAAGCATATACTTTATAACAATCTTATTCATTTATTAATAAAAAGTATTAATTTATTAAAGGCTTTTAATTATCTACATGATGCTGTTATATAATATGTGATAAACCCATAGTTTTAAGCAATGCTTTTAGAATAATGATGATGATCATTCTAATGAGATCTAAATTCTTAGAAAGCTTAAAACTAAAATAGTTCCCAATCGTTGGATTACTAAATTTGGGATTAGTGAATCCGGATAGATTGGTACATACGTTGCTTGCTTATTGGATGAGGATGATTGATCTCATGATCATTTGTGTGGAGACACTAAAGCAAGTATGTAGGTGCTTATTGGAGAATAAGTTCACTTTGAACGTGACTCGCTAAGGAATACCTAATGGAGTTTTACTTGCTCATCAATAGAATTCTCAGAGTGATAGTAGTACAAGTGATCCTTGGACTTGAGATCATCATAGTATCTTGTGTATGATGAGTTATACTTTGACTTATTCCTTAAGACCCTTAGGGTATATCAAAGGGTATGCTTGGGGTATAATAAGTTATACATGGAGATAATGTATGATCAATAAAGAATCTACCATTTCTAGTAAAAGAAGAGAAATGTTATATGTGATTCGATAAATGACAACTCAAGAGTCCTTGGCAAGGCGTAATGAAATTAGAAAGGAGTTTCTAATTTGTATTATTTGAGTTAGTGCATTTAAGAGTCGAAATACATATAATTAAATAAAATAAGACTTGACAAAGAATTTCATGTCTTATATTTAATTGGGACATTGTATGGTGGAAGGATTGAATTAGCATTTGGTAACTATTTACTCAAAGGTTCTTTTATGATTAATGTTGAAATCTATATTATCCGGAAAGTCGTTGATCGCTTTAGGAGGCTTATCCCTATTGTAGAATAAATATTATTTATTTAAATAAATTAATAGTTTAATTTATTTATTTAAATAAGATTAGAATTGTTCTAATTGATTTATTCACAACTGCTTTAATATGGAGAACCTAAAGGGTCACACCATAAAAGGAAAAATAATTATTTAAGAAGTTAATGGCATAATCGTAATAATATAGTTAAGTATATTTAATTTAATCTATGGTGATAGAATAAATTAAATAGCTTAATATTATTATTTAATATTTTAGAAATATTAAATATAAATTAATAAGAGCGATTCTTATTAATATTATTACAATTATTATTATTTTAATTTCTAAAAGAGTTTGGAAATTAATTTAATATAAGTACTCTCATTTATTCTTAATAGGATTAAGAGGGAAAATTAGTTAAAGGAGTTTAATTAATTATCCCTAATAAGATTAGGGAGCCCATTTAATTAAAAGAGTTTAATTAAATAAATAATATATTTTTTTAATTAAATAGGGTTACCTGATATCTTTATAAGAGGAGTCTTATATCAGATATCAAAATAGACGTAATTTCAATAGTTGGGAGAGTACGCTCTTTTCTATGAGAGATAGAAAAATTAGGGTTTTGCCAAACACACATCTTCTTGAATTTTTGTTCTTCCTTGGTGGATCACCTCTAGAGGCCAAACACTTGGGTGGCTAACGTTGATCAAAGGAAGGAACCAAACCCGGTGGATTCAAGTTGAACGCGAAAAGGATTGGAGGTGAACTTGTACCTGAGGAAGCAACTATCTTCAAGGGTATGATTTTTGTTCTATATTTTTCGTTTAATTAATAATTGTGCATAAAAGATGATCCGGGTATATGGTTTGTAAATTTTTTAAAACTCTGATTTTTCACGTTTCCGCTTATTTTGTGCAATTTGATTGCGCTCATGAATATTACAAACCTAACACAACCTAAATCAGTGACCGATGTACGTAGCTTTCTTGGCTTAGCTGGTTATTATCGGAGATTCGTGGAAGGGTTTTCTCGAATCGCTACTCCCTTAACTCAGCTGACTCAGAAAGATACAAAATTCGGTTGGAGTGAGAATCGCGAGAAGAGTTTTCAAGAACTCAAGAGAGGCTCATTTCAAAGACTGTTCGACAATACCATCCGCCTCGGAGGATTTGTCATCTCATGATGATGCTTGAGCAAAGGGTTAGGATGTGTTCTCATGCGCAATGGGAAAGTCATAGCTTTACCTCACGACAACTCAAAGAATATGAGAGAAATTATCCTACTCATGATCTAGAGTTGGCAAACCGCTGTCTTCGCACTAATGATTTGGAGGCATTACTTGTATGGGGAGAAAGTGGAGATCTTTACGGATCATAAAAGCCTCAAATATTTCTTCACACAAAAGGAACTCAACAAGTGACAACGACGCTGGCTTGAATTGTAGAAAGATTATGATCATACCATCCAATACCATCCTGGAAAAGTGAACGTGGTAGTATTTACGATTGAGTAGAAGATCATATGCGTCTGCGAAAAGCGATATTGTCAACGCAGGCCCACTTTGTGACTTTCAAAGGATGGAGATAGAGTTAAAGACTCCAGGGACCCACGTGATGATGGCGAATATACGAGTAGAACCAACTTTAATTGATAAAGTTAAAGTTACTCAAGCTACAGACCTAGAGCTGATGCTTATGAGGAAGAAAGTGCAAGAAGGTGCTACGCCAGAAGCAAGAATCGATGAAGAAGGAATACTTCGAGTGAACTCCAGACTTTGTGTTCCTAACGACCCTGATTTAAAGTATAAAATCATGATGGAGGCGCACAACACACCATTTGCAATCCATCTCGGGAGTACCAAATGTATCCCGATCTTCGTCATACATTTTGGTGGAGCAATATGAAGAGAGAGATGGCGCTGTTTATCTCAAGGTGTCTAACTTGTCAACGAGTCAAGGCAGAGCATCAAGTACCAAAAGGTCCATTGCAACCACTTGAAATTCTAGAATGGAAGTGGAAGCACATTACCATGGATTTCGTTACTGGTCTTCCCAAGGTTTCTCAAGGCATTGATGCAATTTGGGTCATTGCTGATAGATTGACCAAGTTTGCTCACTTCTTACCAATACGAAAAACTTATACACTTGAACGTCTTGCTCGTATCTACATAAATGAGATTTTAAGACTGTATGGTATGCCAATATCCATAGTTTCTGATCGAGACCCAAGATTCACTTCACGATTTTGGGTTGGTTTACAAAAAGCTATGGGCAAGGATTTACGATTTAGTTCTAAGATATCATCTTCGAGATTTAGCTGACAATCGTAGAGGACTATTCAAACTCTTGAAGATTTATTAAGGCTCTGTGTCCTTGACTTTAAGGGAAGTTGGGACAAGTTCTTACCATTGGTGGAGTTTTCCTACAACAACAGTTATTAAGCAAGTATTGGCATGGCTCCATTCGAAGCGTTGTATGGAAGAAAGTGTCATTCTCCAGTGTGTTGGGATGAGGTGGGTGAAACAACGTTGTTGGGACCGGAGTTAGTACGTATGACTACGGAAAAGATTCAAACGATCCGACAACGTATAAAAACCTCACAAGACCGACAAAAGAGTTATACTGATCTTCATCGAAAGGACGTGGAATTCGATATTGAAGATCATGTGTTGTTACGTGTTGCTCCATGGAAAGGAGTTATGAGATTTGGAAAGAGAGAAAAGCTCAATCCTCGATTCATTGGCCCATTTTTAATCCTCGATCGAGTAGGGACTGTATCCTATAGACTCACTTTACCGCCAAGTATGTCTCGTGTTTATAACGTTTTTTACATATCCATGTTACGTAAATATGTGGAAGACCCGAACCACATTATTGAGTTAGAACCGGACGAAATAGCGAAAGATTTGACGTATGAAGAGGTTCATGTTCAAATCTTGGATAAAAAGGAACATATTCTACGCTCCAAGGTTATACCTCAAGTCAAAGTTTTGTGGAGAAACCACAACGTTGAGGAAATGACCTGGGAGTTAGTGTAAGACCCCAGCTTTTATAAATAAAGATGAATTTTTTTCTATAAATATTATTTTTGAATATTATGGAATAAATTTGATATAATGTTATAGTATGTGGGTAATATTTATAAATTTTGCAAAGTATGCAAGTTGTTATAAAATATTCATTTGGTCTGGGAATATTCTTTTGTTAGGGAATATTAAATATAATGGCTCAATCATTGGTGGACCCCACAATGTAATTATTGTCGGATTGAGAAAACGCACAAAACATTTTATAAAAATAACGGCGGAGGTGTTACCGTTAAAACTGTTGAACTACCCTATGGTAAAAGTACAAGAATACTGCCAGAGTTACATTGCGTAGAAGACACCAGTATTAATTATCGATGCTTACGTGAAAGTCACTCACCTATGCTCAATTATTACTACAATAATTCGCATCATATCTCTTATATTATTGATTCAATTATTGTCACAAGATCATCCGTATAATATGTTATAATATTAAATCAATAATTGAGACGACAAGTTATAAGTGATTAATAATTGTTGAAAGATTAAATATGTGTTGATGAAAAAAATGATTTGTGGTAAGTTTGATTATTTTATGGGGGCTCATATGTCATCATCTAAGAGTCTCTTCGTCAATAGTAATTACCTTCGTCAATAGTAATTACCCTTGTGAATAGTATTTACCTTCATTCGATATAAGTAATTACATTCGCCAATAAGTAATTACCCTTGTGAATAGTATTTACCTTCGTCCAATAGTATTTACCTTCGTTAATAGTAATTACCTTTACCAGACGTCGAACCACTTGTCGTTTCACATTACAGCGCCGAACCACTTGTCGCTTTCACATTCAAAGTGCCGAACCACTTGTCGTTTCACATTACTGAAAGGCCAAACCACTTTTCTTTTCACATCATTAGTCGCTGAAGCCACTTGCCTTTTCACACGGCAGTGCTAAGCTAGAAATCTTCTATAAATAGAGGCCTAGAGCTTCATTATTTTTCACTTAATTCATTCAAGCTTAAGGAGAGAGAAAAGTATAGAGAGAATACGAGAGAAAGAAGAAGAGTATTTTGTTACTACACTTCTTTGCGAGATTCAATCTCCTACCAAATGTAAGGGGTGTTATTCTTTCTTATTCATGAAGAGAACTGTTGTTATTCCATTGCTTATTATTCTCATTGGAATAACTCGATAAGTGGTTTACCCTATACTTGGTGACATTCTTCTATTATTCTCATTGGAACATCCTGTGCTGCATGTGTTTTTTACACCGACTGGTTCCGTCTTTCTTATTATTCTGCTTGGAACATCCTGTCGTGTGTGTTTTACACCGACCGGTTCCGCTTTTTATTATTCTTCCGCTGAACATCCATGCATGTGTGTTTTACACCTAACTGGTTCCGCTTTTTATTATTCTCATTTGGAATATCCTATCTCGTGTGTTTTACACCGGATCCGGTTCCATCTTTATTATTCTCATTGGAACATCCCGCTTGCAGTGAATTTCACCGACTTCGTTCCGTTCTTTATTATTCTCGTTGAATAACATGTCTGCAAGGCCTATCGCATCGCATGCATGGTGATTTCTTTTGTTATTCCATTCTTTATTATACCCAAATTGGTTAAAACTTTGACTTCTATACTCCATGAAATTAGTGGAATATCCTTGATATTTGCGTTTCATCCAAAGATCTTTTCATGAAAATATTCTTCCGATCATTCTTGAATTTTACTCTACAAAACAAAGATCATGTTGATAATTTGACGTTAATAATTCTGGATAAAATAATTCTTGAACTTGTTTTATTGAATTCTTATATCATTGTCATCATCCTCATGTTTATATTTTTTAAAGTCATCTCGTGGGCCCAGTAGTGCATAGATGGACTTGGTATGATTATGACTAGAGACTATTCGGTGTAATCATGGTAGTAATGTTACAAATGATGTGGTAAAAATCCTCGATTAGTCAGTAGTGCATTGATGGATAGTTGTTGGCATGATCATGACCATTAATGAATACACAAATATTCTTGGCCCGTAGTGCATGAATAATTGTGGTCGTGATACTAAAGAATATCCTTGGTCAGTAAAAGTGTGGGGTGATTCGATGATGTGGAATATTTATTAAAGCTAAGTCTCAAATATAACAAATGATGAAAAACCTTTTAAAACCTAAAAGATAGTAGACTTTTATTTTCTACTTGAATCTTTTAATGGATTACATATTCATTGCAGCTAAAGCCGGTTGTCTATTGTATTTTATCGGTTTAACATTGTTGAAGACTATTGATAATTTATTCTGCATTATCTTAGTCATAATATTTCTTCTTTGGCTAGTTGAGCTCACCTTTCTTTCACCGTTTTCTCTTCGAAAATGAGAATATAGGCGGGACGAGTCGGGAAAACGAGTGATGGTCCTCAAGATAGCATTAGTAGTCCTCACTATTCGTGAAATAGTGTGATAATAATTGTAATGAGGACTCCTTTTTGAGTTTGTATAATATCTAGTAGACGATATTTGTATTTAAACTCACGATTTATGTCGTATTGCATACCTACGCTTATGTTAGTAAGTTGTATTTAAATTACATACCATGTAAGTGGCGACCCAAGATGGGTGATGTATACCTAATTTTGGGGCGTCCACAATTAGTATCGAGCTTAGGATATGATCCTGGCTAAGATGTGAGAATAGTACTAGGAGGGGAGAGACGGAATACCTTCACTAGTATGACCTACCTAATTTTATGTGCTATTTTATTGGTTGGTCAAGATAGGGATAATTTGTTACATGTCAATTAACCTTTATTTTGTGGCGATGATCTGAAAATGACATCCGAGAATGTTGAGAATAAGAATGGAGCGCAGCGCGATCGTTGATTCACCACATATCAATAATCGTGGATAATGTGCATCGTGAAGGCGACAATCCTCATGCAAACAACAACACCGACCAAATAATGAATGATCAAATGTTCGGAGGCTTTATGTAATTTATGCAACAAAGAAAGTAGAGCGACTCTGTCCCAAAACGTAGGTGGAAACACGGAAAACTCTCAAGGCGCCACCGCTAAACAATTCAAGGAGCCGGGACCACCGGAGTTTAAGGAGAGCCAAAACCACTTCTCGGAAGCATGGATAAAGCAGATTACCAAGATATTTGATGTCTTGGGATGCTCCGAGGAGCAAAAGGTTCCCTTCTTGCCGCCTTTATGTTGCGCTTGAGAGCGGATTCTTCGGTGGGAATCCAGAAAAACGAATCAACTCATTTGTCTTCAAGATATCTTGGGAGAAGTTCCAGAGTCGTTTCAATGACAAATACTTTCCGAAAGTATTCGCCACATGAAAGAGGTGGAATTTATCAAGTTGAACAAAACAATATGACCGTGTCGCAATACGAGACAAAATTTGCGAGTTATCACGGTTTGCGTCCCACTTGGTGGATAATGAAGAGAGAATGACGCGAATGTTTTAAGAGGTTTGAAGTCGGAGATACGCCAACATCTTATTTCTCATAAACCGTGTTTGTATTCGAGATGTTGTAAATAGGGCTCGATTAGTGGAACGCGATAATGAGTTAACACAACTAAAAGAGAGCGTGCAAGAAAATTATAATACCAAATGCGAGTAGTCATCAAGCGGTGACAACAAGCGTGGAGGGAATCAACAAAGCCGGATATGGTAACCACTTCCGGTGGTAATCAGGCCAAAATAATAAGAATGGACATATCAAGAAACGGGAGATTCAACAATGATGGAAAGACGTCGAAGACCAAAGACCCATTGTTAAGGAAGGAGAAAGACCACCTATCATATGCTTCAAATGCGGAGAGAGGGACACATCATCAAAACTGGCATGCCATCCAAAGCATGTTATAATTGTGGAAGAGAAGGTCACTTAGCTCGATTTTGTCGCCATCAAGTCAAATTCAATAGGAAGGAGGCACCAAAGGCCATCCCGTAAAAATTCAAAACCCAGAGTCTAAGGAGGAGAGCGTTTGTTGTGACCTCCCAAAGAGCAAGGAATCCGAATGAGGTCATCACGGGTAAGCTTATCATAAACTCTAAATGAAGTCTATACTTTATTTGATAATTTGGTTCTACCCATTCTTTTATTTCTCCTACTTGCGCCATCAATTAAATTTGACTCGGAGAAATTAGACTTTGACTTATTTGTGGAAACTCCGTTGGGAGAAACCTTCATTACATCCAATCGCTTATAAGTCTTGTTTGGTTCAAATCGGTACCCTCACATTACCTGTTGATCTTATTTCATTAAAAATACTTGCATTTGACGTGATTCTGTGGATTGATTGGTTAACTACTTATCATGCAAAAATTGATTGTTTTCGTAAGGTTGTTAGCTTTCATATTCCTAATCAACCTATTATGCTAATTCAAACGACCAAACCATTAAAATCAATCACGGTCATCTCAAGCCATAAAGCTATTCGCTTATTGAAAAACGGATGTCAAGCTTTCTTAGCTCATGTCACGATTTAAATAAAAATACTTCATTTTAAACGATATTCCTATTGTTAATAAATTTCTGACGATTCCCCAAGAACTTCCCCGGCCTACCCCCAGAGCGTGAAATTGAATTTTGTATCGACTTTCGAACCCGGTGACAAAACCTATTTCCAAAGCCCCATATCGAATGGCTCTATTGAACTTCGTGGAGTTAAAGACCCAACCGCAGAATTGTTAGACATCGGCTTTATTCGTCCCTAGTACTTCTCCTTGGGGTGCTCCTGCTCTATTCGTGAAGAAGAAAGATGGGAGTATGCGACTTTGTATTGATTATCGGGAGTTGAATCATGTCACCATCAAAAATAGGTATCCATTGCCACGTATTGATAACTGTTTGACTAGTTGCAAGGAGCCAAATTCTTTTCAAAGATTGATCTTCGCTCCGGATATCACCAATTGAAGATTAGAACCACCGACATTCCAAAGACGGCTTTCGAACTCCCAAGACAGCATTATGAATTCCTAGTCATGTCCTTTGATTGACTAATGCTCCCGCCGCCTTCATGGATATGATGAACCGAGTATTCAAGGAATATTTAGATCACTTTGTGGTCGCCTTTATTGATGACATCCTTATTTATTCCAAAAGCCGTGAAGATCATGAGCAACACTTGAGGTCGACACTCCAAAAGCTTCGTGAATATAAGCTTTATGCCAAGTTGAAGAAATGCGAGTTCGTTGAAGAAGTAGCATTCCTTGGGCACGTGGTATCAAGTCATGGAATATCCGCTGACCCAAAGAAAGATTGAAGCTATTCAAAGTCGGGAACAACCTAAATCGCTGATCAAAGTAATCGTAGCTTTCTCGGTTTAGCCGGTTATTATCCGAGATTCGTGGAAGGATTTTCTCGAATCGCTACTCCATCGACTCACCGACTCGGAAAGATACAAAGTTAGGTTGGAGCGAAGAATGTGAGAAGAGTTTTCAAGAACTCAAGAGGAGACTTATTTCAAAGACTGCTCGACAATACCATCTGCCTCGGAGGATTTGTCATCTACAAAGGATGCTTCGCAAAGGGTTGGGATGTGTTCTTATGCAACATGGAAAAGTTATAGTTTATGCCTCGCGACAACTCAAAGAATATGAGAGGAATTATCCTACTCATGATCTAGAGTTGGCAAATGTTGTCTTCAGACTTAAAATTTGGAGGCATTACTTGATGAGGAGAAAGTGGAGATCTTTACGATCATAAAAGCCTCAAATATTTCTTCACTCAAAAGGAACTCAACATGCGACAACGACGTTGGCTTGAACTGCTGAAAGATTATGATCATACCATCCAATACCATCCTCGAAAAGCGAACGTGGTAGCTAACGATTGAGTAGAAAATCATATGCAAGTACGAAAAGGCGATATTGTCAACGCAAAGGCCCATTTTGTGTGACTTGCAAAGGATGGAGATAGAGTTAAAGACTCAGTGGACGCATGTGATGATAGCGTATATACGAAGTAGAACCGACTTTTAATCGATAAAGTTAAAGTCGCTTTCAAGCTACGCACTGAGAGCGATGCGTGATGAGGAAAAAAGTGCAAGAAGGTGCTATGCTACGCCAAGCAAGAATCGATGAAGAAGGAATACTTCGAGTCAACTCCGCACTTTGTGTTCCTAACGACCTCGATTTAAAGTATAATATCATGATGGAGGCGCACAACACACCATTTGCAATCCATCTCGGGAGTACCAAAATGTATCATGATATTCGGCATACATTTTGGTGGAGCAATAAGAGAGAGATAATATTTGCTTATCTCAAGGTGTCTAACTTGTCAACGAAGTTAAAGCGAGCATCAAGTACCAAAAGGTCCATTGCAACCACTTGAAATTCCGTAATGGAAGTGGGAGCACATTACCATGGATTTCGCTACGGCCTTCCTAAGGTTTCTCAAGGCATCGATGCGATTTGGGTCATTGTTGATAGATTGACCAAGTCCGCTCATTTCTTCGACACGAGAAACTTATACACTTGAACGCCTTGCTCAGATGTACATAAACGAGATTGTAAGATTGCATGGTATGCCAGTATCCATAGTTTCTGATCGAGACCCAAGATTCACTTCACGATTTTGGGCTAGTTTGCAAAAAGCTATGGGCACAGACTTTCACGATTTAGCTTCGGCATATCATCCTCGAGACGGACGGACAATGGAGAGGACTATTCAAACTCTTGAAGATCTATTAAGACTCTGTGTCCTTGATTTCAAGGGAGTTGGGACAAGTTCTTACCATCGGTGGAGTTTTCCTACAATAACAGCTTATCAAGCAAGTATCGGCATGGCTCCATTCAAGCGTTGTATGGAAGAAAGTGTCGCTTCTCCAAGATGCTTGGGATGAGGTGGGTGAAGCAGGTTGTTGGGACCGGAGTTGGTACGTATGACTACGGAAAAGATTCAAACGATCCGACAACGATAAAAAACCTCACAAAATCGATAAAAGAGTTATCTTGATCTTCATCGAAAAGGACGTGGAATTCGATATAGAGATCATGTGTTGTTAAGAGTTGCTCCATGGAAAGGAGTTACAAGATTTGGAAAGAGAGGAAAAATTAACCCTCGATTCATCTATTCCATTTTAATCCTCGATCGAGTAGGAATCGCCCCTATAGACTCGCTTTCTGCACCAAATATGTCTCGTGTTCATAACGCTTTTCACATATCTATGTTACGTAAATATGTGAAAGACCCGAACCATATTATCGAGTTAGAACCGCATTTAAATAGCGGAAGATTTGACGTATGAAGAGGTTCCTGCTCAAATTTTGATAAGAAGGAACATATTCTACGCCCCAAGGTTATACCTCAAATCAAAGTTTTGTGGAGGAACCACGATGTTGAGGAAATGACTTGGGAGTTAGAATCAAATGAAATCAAGGTATCCTTACCTCTTCGACATACCGTGTATCGCACCCTAATTTCGAGGGCGAAATTTCATAAGAAGGGGAGGTTGTAAGACCCCAAATTTTTATAAATAAAGATGAATTTTTTTTCTATAAATATTATTTTGAATATTATGGAATAAATTTGATATAATGTTATAGTTGTGGGTAATATTTATAAATTTTGCAAAGTATGCAAGTTGTTATAAAATATTCATTTTTGGTCTGGAATATTCTTTTTTGTTAGTGGAATATTCGCAGACAATGGCTCAATCATTGGTGGACCCCACAATGTAATTATTGGCTTGATCGAGAAAACGACAAAAACATTTTATAAAAATAACTACGGAGGTGTTACCGTTAAAACTGCTTGAACTACCCCCGTAAAAAAAGTACAAGAATACGCCAGTAGTTGCATAAGAAGACACACAGTATTAATTATTGATGCTTACGTGAGAAGTCACTCACTACCTATGCTCAATTATTGCTACAAAGAATTCTTCGTGATCATATCTCTTATATTATTGATTCAATTATCACACAAAGATCATCCGTATAATATGTTATAGTATTAAATCAATAATTGAGACGACAAAGTTATAAGTGATTAATAATTGTTGAAAGATTAAATATGTGTTGATGAAAAAAATGATTTGTGGTAAGTTTGATTATTTTATGGGGGCTCATATGTCATCATCTAAGAGTCTCTTCACAATAGTAATTACCTTCACCAATAGTAATTACCCTTGTGAATAGTATTTACCTTCACAATAGTAATTACCTTCGTCAATAGTAATTACCCTTGTGAATAGTATTTACCTTCAATCAATAGTATTTACCTTCGTCGATAGTATTTACCTTCATTAATAGTAATTACCTTTACCAGACGTCGAACCACTTGTCGTTTCACATTACAAAAGCGCCGAACCACTCATGCTTTCACATTACAAAGGCCGAACCACTTGTCGTTTCACATTACAAAGCGCGTTAAACCACTTTTCTTTTCACATCATTAGTCGTCAAGCCACTTGCTTTTCACACTAAGTGCTAAGCTAGAAATCTTCTATAAATAGAGGCCTAGGGCTTCATTATTTTTTCACTTAATTCATTCAAGCTATAGAGAGAGAAAGTATAGAGAGAATAAGAGAAAAAGAAGAAGAGTATTTTGTTACTACACCGCCGCAGATTCAATCTCCTACCAAATGTAAGGGTGTTATTCTTTCTTATTCATGAAGAGAACTCATTGTTATTCCATTGCTTATTATTCTCATTGGAATAACAAGTATAAGTGGTTTACCCTATACTTGGTGACATTCTTCTATTATTCTGCTGGAACATCCTCGCATGTGTTTTACAATTCTGGTTCCGCTCTTTTTATTATTATTCTGTTGGAACATCCTGCTCATGTGTTTTACACCGACCGGTTCCGCCTTTTATTATTATTCTGCTGGAACATCCTGCTCATGTGTTTTACACCGACCGGGTTCCGCCTTTTATTATTCTCGCTGGAACATCCATGCGTGTGTTTTTTTACACCTACCCGGTTCCGCCTTTATTATTCTCGCTGAATATCCTATTCGCATGTGTTTTACACCTGATCCGGTTCCATCTTTATTATTCGTTGGAACATCCCGCTGCCGGTGTGAATTTCACCGACGACTCGGTTCCGCTTCTTTATTATTCTCATTGGAATAACATACGTATAAGCGGCCTATCGCATGCACGGGTGATTTCTTTTGTTATTCCATTCTTTATTATACCCAAATTGGTTAAAACTTTGACTTCTATACTCCATGAAATTAGTGGAATATCCTTGATATTTGCGTTTCATCCAAAGATCTTTTCATGAAAATATTCTTCCGATCATTCTTGAATTTTACTCTACAAAACAAAGATCATGTTGATAATTTGACGTTAATAATTCCCGGATAAAATAATTCTTGAACTTGTTTTATTGAATTCTTATATCATTGTCATCATCCTCATGTTTATATTTTTTAAAGTCATCTGTATTCACAGTAGTGCATAGATGGACTTGGTATGATTATGACCAGAGACTATTCGATTGTAATCATTAATCGTAATGTTACAAATGATGTGGTAAAAATCCTCGGTAGTAGTAGTGCATTGATGGACGATTGTTGGCATGATCATGACCATTAATGAATACACAAATATTCTTGGCCCGAAAAGTATGAATAATTGTGGTCGTGATACTAAAGAATATCCTCGGGTAGTAGTGCGTAGGGTGATTCGATGATGTGGAATATTTATTAAAGTGAGTCTCAACTTATAACAATGATGAAAACCTTTTAAAACCTAAAAGATAGTAGACTTTATTTTCTACTTGACTCTTTTAATGGATTGCATATATTCACCTGCAGCTTAAACCGGTTGTCTATTGTATTTTATCGGTTTAACATTGTTGAAGACTATTGATAATTTATTCGCATTATCTTAGTCATAATATTTCTTCTTGGGCTAGTTGAGCTCACCCTTTCTTTCACCGTTTCTCTTCAGAAATGAGAATATAGGTAGACGAAGTCGGGGAAACGAGTGATGGTCCTCAAGATAGCATTAGTAGTCCTCACTATTCGTGAAATAGTGTGATAATAATTGTAATGAGGACTCCTTTTTTGAGTTTGTATAATATCTAGTAGATTTATATTTGTATTTAAACTCACAGCTTTATGTCGATTATTGCATACTACGCTTATGTTAGTAAGTTGTATTTAAATTCTGTACCATGTTAGTGGCGACCCAAGATGGGTGTTGTATACCTAATTTTGGGGGCGTCACAGTTAGAATCTGAAATGAAATCAAAGTATCTTTACCTCTTCGATATACTAGGTATGTACCCTAATTTCGAAGGCGAAATTTCTTAAAAAGGGGAGATTGTAAGACCCCAACTTTTATAAATAAAGATGATTTTTCTATAAATACCATTTTTGAATATTATGGAGTAAATTTGATATAATGTTATATTTGTGGGTAATATTTATAAATTTTGCAAAAGTATGCAAGTTGTTATATAGTATTCGATTGGTCGTGAATATTCATTTTATCGTGAATATTCGTGCAATCACAAGAATCATTGGTGGACCCCATTAACGGAATTATTGTTTCAGTTGAGAAAACGATAAAAATATTTTATGAAAATAACGGCGAAAGTTTTACTGTTAATCTGTTGAAACACCCTTGGTGTTAAAAGAAATGCGATGTCTGGCGTGGTTGCATAGTAGCACACCAGTATTGATTATTGATCTTTACGTGAGAAGTCACCGCTTTTACTTATTATTTGAATCCCTATTTACCCATTTTTCAAAATTATCGGAAGGAAGTTATTATGTATATATATACGTGTTATATATATATATATATATATATATATATATATATGTGTGTGTGTGTGTTTTCGTGTGTGTTGGAGTGTGTGTGTGTGTGTGTTAGTGGATTTTGGTGCGGAATGATATTATCAAGTGGTATGTGGTGTGTGTTGTGTTAGTGGGAACATGTGTTATATTATATATAACATGCTGCATGTGAACTGATATATATATATATACTGCTTTGGAAAAATTGTCAGAAGAAATGAATTATTGGTTTCACGGGGGAGTACTGTGATTGTTATTATTATTATATATATTATATTTTATTTAAAAGATTTTGCTTTAAATATGAACCGTCCGATTAAAGTAAATCAATCTGACCGTTCATGAGTTAATTATTATCACAATCCATTCTTCTATAAATAAAACTCATTCCTTCATTATTTCTTACGAATTCACTGAAACTCTTGAGAGAGAAAATTATAGAAAGAAAGAAGAAGAGAAGTCTGCTACCTTTCTTTTCCTATATCCAGTTTCTTTTACGGTAAGGGGTATTATTATTTTTTTCATATTCATGAAGAAAACTTCTGTTATTCCATTCTTTATTATTCTGTTGGAATAACTTGTATACGCGGTCTACCCTATACTTGGTGATTTCTATTGTTATTTCATTCGTTATTATTCATTGAAACATCTTGTATAAGTGCGTTATCACGGACTTGGTTCCGCTTTTATTATTCTCATTGGAACATCCTATCGGTCTTAATTTTACACCGACCGGTTCCGTTATTTATTATTCTACATTGAATAACTCCATACGCCAAGCAATCGCATGCATGATGATTTCTTTTGTTATTCAATTCTTTATTATACTCAAATTGGTTAAAGTTTTGACTTCTATACTCCATGAAATTAGTGGAATATCCTCGATATTTGCACTTCATCCAAAGATCTTTTTCGAAATATTCTTCTGAGCATTCTTGAATTTTACTCTACAAAAAAGTATCATGTTGACAATTTGGACGTTATTAGTTCCTGAATAAATTAATTCTTGAACTTGTTTTATTGAATTCTTATATCATTGTCATCATCCTCATGTTTATATTTTTTTTTTTTGAAAGTCATCATGGCTCATAGTGCATAGATGGACTTGACATGATTATGACCAGGGATTATACGGTGTAATCATGACCGTAATATTACAAATAATGTGGTAAAAGTCCTCATTGGCCCGTAGTGCATTGATGGACAGTTGTTAGCATGATCACGACCATCGATGAATACACGAATATCCTCGACGCGTAGTGCATGGATAATTTGTGGTCGTGACCACTAATGAATATCCTCGGCAGTAGTAGCGCGGGATGATATGAATTATTATTAAAATCGAGTCTCAAATGATAAAAGTGATGAAAACCTTTTAAATCATAAAAGATAGTAGATTTTATTCTCTACTGACTTTTTAATGGATTCGACGGCTTATTCCATTTGCAGCTTAAACTTGATGTTTGTTATATCAGATCGCTTTAACACTTTGCTTAAGGCTAATGATAATTTATTCTGCATTATCTTAGTCATAATATTTCTTACTTGGGCTATTTGAAATTACCCTTTTCTTTCACCGTTCTCTCGTGAAATGAGAACGTTCTTTGAGACGAGTCGGGAATGGAGTGATGGTCCGGATGTTAGTATTAGCTAGTAGTCCTCACTATTACATTAAATAGTGTGAAAATAAATGTAATGAGGACTTATTCTCGAGAGTGGATATTATCTGAATACGATTTTGTATTAAAACTCACAACTCTCTTGTTTTATAATTAAGATTGTATTTGTATTCGTATCTACGATTTTATGACTTTAGAATAAAAAGGATGTATACCTATTTCTGAGGGCGTCACAACATCATTTAAAGAAGTGGCCCCCATATTATTTGATTTGTTTTATATTATATTTTATAATTAATATGATACTTCTTTACTCAGTACGTTTCTTCTTGAGATCGAGTATATAAAAACTAATTAAATTAATTGGTTTCCTTTTTTATTAACAAGTACAAGAGGCAATTTCTTTTTTATTTTTTTTTATTTTTTTATACACATATATACACAAGCTTATAAAAAAAATTTATCCCCAAGTTGTTGTAATGGTTACCCTTGGCCAAGTCCGGCTTTGGTAACTACTTCGATCAACAAAAGAATAATTGATATTTTAACATATATTTTTAATATTTTTATATTATTTTCTTTTATATAAACATAATGAGTCTCACCTTCAGGCTTCATGGAATAAGAAACTACGTGGATCCCAAAAAATAAATTAATTATAGATCAGGGATAGGATAACATGGCTATGGCCGCTTGAGACAATCCCTGCTGTGAGGCCGTTGCACAGAGCCAAACTTCCCCCGCCCCAAATCCCAGTCAAATACCAGTTTTTTGGATAGATGCCCACTTAAGTTAGGAGCATTAATTGTCCATCAATATGGTAAGAATTTTTCTACTTAGACATAAAAATTGATATGAATATATTTTAATTTTATCTATTTGTTATATATATATATATATATATACGATCCGGATCTTAATCTCATTCCTTATCTAACTCACCCGGTTTCATTCTTTTTATTGACGGATTCGACGAGGATCGATTATACAATCCGTCGCTCTATACTTTTAATGACGTTATATATCGTCCGTCATTAAAAGTATAGACGACGGTTGTATGATCGATCCGTCGTTGGATTCCCAATCGTTAAAGGGTGAAATTTGAGTTGAGTGGATAAGGGTGAAATTTTTAAGATCCGACTATATATTTGTTATATATATGATATACATGTTTATAAATATTTGACGAAATTGGTCAGTTAAATTGCGACCAACGTAGAAGTGTATACGATATGATAGAATCAGAATAAATGAAAGTGATATTTTTCTTAATTTATATCTATCTCATATATGCTAATACATCTCAATCATAATTCGGCTAAAATTTTGATAAATATAACAAAACTATATATATATATATATGTATGTATTTGTGTGTGTTATTTGTGAGGAAACAATTAATTAACTTAAAAGCAACCCAACAGAAAAGCAAGTAAAAATGGTAGCAATAAAAATGAAATTTTGGATGGGAGAGGTTAGGAACTTGTGCTACGTCTCGTCCCTCTCTGCTCCATAATATATTCGTCCTGCTATTTTATCCCACACAAACAATCTTTTTAACTACGACTTCGTCCCTCTCTGCTCCATAATATATAATGTTTTAGGTAATTTTATTTATTTTAAATTATTTATAATTTTATATAATTTAAAAAAATTAATTATAATCTTTTTAAAATTACTCCTTATTCATGGAAAAATATGACAGATGAGATGAGAGAGAATACTATTTTGTTTCCTCTTTGCAATATTTGAATTTTCATGAAGTGACACAATTAATTCAATATTGTTTAATTATATCATAAAAACAAAAATTTACATGTCAAAATGCTCTGTTTAATTCACAAAAGAGTTTAAATCGTCAATAAATTTCTTTTGTTCCAAGAAAAAAATCTCATTCTTTTGATGATAGTATAAAAATAATAATGTACTCAAATTTGTCTTCATATATAACTCATCATCACATCATTACAATTGAATTAAACATTCAATAAATTGAGTGGTAAAAAATATATTCAAATTAAGTTTGCAAAACTTTTCATCGAGATTCTTTTTTATTATAACATATAAATAATTTTACTTAAATTTAAGAGAAAACCCACAAATGTAACAATTTAATATGCTTTAGGACTGGAGGGCACATACAATAATATTTCACTCTTAATCTCACCTACTTAAGCGCTCTCTGGTCCTTCATCTTCTTAAAAACAAATTTTAATTTATTACAATAAATAATCATTTATTTAATTTACTAGTATCGTACCCCCGCATTTATATTGAATTGATAATGCAATAACACTGAACAACGATTCTCTCTACTGAAATTAAATTAACATTTTCTTTTATTTATGCATAATAACACTTGTCATATCACTAATTCATTTTGAGACATAATGTAATGGACATTAGGAATGTAATGGTTCGTACTTGTTAATGTAATTCGGTGGTATACTATATGTATTATATTGAAGCGCATAATTGGTTGAAGATCACGAGAGCCTGTTTAGCTCAAAGGTCCGATGGCTATGATATTACAAGTACTGCCGGTTTTTTTTATTCCATTAGAATAAAACATTATAAGTGAATTATAATCCAATAAACGAAACATAATCTAAGTTGAAATGTCATATCAAGAGTAATTATCACTTTTCCACATATTATGTACATTGCCATTAGTGCTCCTACCCTAGAACACCATAAAAAAATAAAGTAATTACCAGGAATGCTTGCTGCTGAGTTGTTTTCTTTTCAAATGATGCGACTTTGTTACTCTTCTCACCTTGAGATTCAAATGTCTGATAAATCATAAACCTTAACTTCTTAATTCAGAGGTTTATGAAAGTTAATTACACTGTTAATCCTTGTCTCATGACTCAAGCATTTAACCACTGAACAGAAATTTAATTATAATTTGATTGCTTATTTCATTTGATAGAGAAATGGTGTGTAAAGTGATTTTTAATTATATTACTTTTGCCAAACCTTCTAACTTGCTCAAAATAAAAGATTACCACCTTCTTTCCATAGGGACTCATATGGTGCTTAATCAAAGATTGTTCTTCTTTATTTTGCTTGCGCTTGGTATAGGCAGATATAGTGCTGCGATCGAAGTTCTGGATCAAGTTTTCCCCAAGGTTTTATATCTATCAAATGATCGAGCCTTTCAATAATATTTGATTATAACTATCCACAGGTGCTGCATTTTTCCAATGCAATAATGAAATAGCTAGCATCCCTACAACAACATAGTCCATCGATTAGATTAGTTCAAGCTCATTATACTTAAAAACTTGAGCGCATGTTAATGCAATTTGACATTCAGCATTCATAATTTGACTACATTTTCTCCTTTCAAGATGATGTATTTTGACACATTGTTTTCTTTTTCTTTTTCATTTATTATTATTTGAATGCAGGATGAAGCCGTACAGCCTTCACTAGGGGTAACGATTCCGTGAGCCCTCATCCATCTGGCCTAGGTCCTCATGTACCTCTTTCTGAATATATTGAAAACATGAAAAAAATTGCTATTCATCTTAAGGTAGTTATTCTGGAGAGCCTGTTATCTTCTTAATACTGGAAATGGGAAAATGACATTGGCAGTCCTCTCATACTTCTATTTTATCAAAATAGGACAGTTATACCATTTACAACTTCATAGATAAGATGTTCCTATAAACATATATTTAGATAAATCAGAAAAAGGATAAGTTATGAAAACAAAAATAGCCGAGTGCTTTATGGTAGTATAAAACATACGGATATACCTGACTGGTTTCTAGTGATTAAGCGTATTCAGGAATGTTGACAGTATATGAATTGAAGAATTTCACCTTTTTAATGTATTCAACTTGAATAGTATGATTTGAAAAGAAAAAAAGGCACTGAACCACCTTAACAATTAGTTACAATTGCATTGGTGCATCGTAAGCAAAAATTTGTTCTGTAAACAGAGTTTGTCGGAGAAGACGAGGGTAATCTTCTTAAGTACTCCTCCTGTGAATGAAGCGCAAATTTGTGACCATTTTGGGTGATATGATGCTTTATTGACTCATTTTCTTTGCTTACTGGAAATTGTGAATTCTGATTTAACGACACTTGCGAATTTGTTGTAATCCCTTGGTCAGCTGAAACGAACAAACGAGTTGTGCCGGATATATTCAGAAGCTTGTGTAGAGCTGTGCTGGGAGTTGGAGGTGAAGGTTATTGATCTTTGGAGTGAAATTCAGAAGCAAAGTGATTGCTTGAGTACTTGCTTTACGTAAGCCTGCTTTCATATAAATACAATTCTGGTGTTAATTCTTTCCCATCTCATTGAGCAACTTTCATGCTGTCTTGTAGATTTCATACTTTTTCCTTCTCCAGGGATGGGATACATTTATCATCTGAGGGAAGCAAGATTGTGGTGAAGGAGATACTGAAAATGCTTAAAGAGACAGACTGGGAACCACATTTGCACTGGAAATCGTTATCGACTGAATTTGCAGAGGATTCTCCACACTATCCTTTATGTCCTGATGGTAAGACCACCTTAAACGTAAGCAACTACAACTTACACTGGGAGACTAATTGGGACAAGACCCAGCAAAAGTTGATTAGTTTCATGTTGTGCAAGATCTGTTCCACGTGCAAGGAAGTTACTATCTTCGTAGATTATTGAATTTTATCTTATTATGCTAAATGTCATGTAATGGCTGGAGAAGTTACGGCAAACCATAGGCAGAATATGTTTAATTTGAGTAATTTTGAATTGGTTAGTGATGAATTTTCCTTTTTATAAGATAAAATTGATTTAATGTTGTAAATTTGGCAGCATTAGGGAATTCAGGATTTGCGAAGCCTTTGATGGTATTCCAGTTATAAATGGTAAGAATTAAGTTTTTTTGGAGTTATGAAGTGTAAACTGTAATAACAGTTCCTGCCCAAAAAAAATTCAGTAATCTATACCGAATTAATGCATATATATGTAGATGCAATTAATTATACATTTAATTACAACAAATGGTGGGGTTTGAGGCCTTGAGGGTGACACATGCTCTCGATGAGACATATTTGTGGTTCTGTTCAATCCGTGAGTGACTAAACTTTAATTTTAATATTTTTCTTCTATCGTTCATACTTGTCAGTTCGATAGAGCTGGAGACTGGAAAGAAGACGGAAGAAAAAATTATAATTCGAGCCGGGGCAGGCCAAAACGGCCCAGACTTTGGATTGTTTTTGTAGGTTCAAGTCGTACCAAAAGTTTTGGAGAATTTTGGTGAATATGAATAAATTAGTTCAGTCTTCCTTTAGCCAGAAATCTTTTTAAAAACAAATATATATATATATATATATATATATATATATATATCAGCCTTCCTTAGCCAAAACCCCTTACTTTGTTAAAATACACATTTTTTTTTATTTTTTGCTCTTTTTTCAAAAACACTAATTTTTTTTTTTTAATATTTTATGAAACAAATTTTTTTAAATAGCTTCAAGGGAATTGTATTTCCATTTTGTTACAAAATCATATATATCCTCCATTGATCTATATATACCTATTTTGTTATAATTTTATCCAAATCACTATTATTTGTCGTTTCAATTCCATAAAATATTAAACTTTTTTTAGTTGTTTTAAAAAATCAAAAAAAAATCCACCGCATTTTAACAAAGAAGTAGTAGTATTTATGAATCAACCCTATATATATATATATATATATATATATATATATATATATATATATCGCCCTTTCAAATCCTCAAGCCAACTGTTGTTATCAAAAGAAACAGCGGGCTATTTCAATAGCTTCAAGGGAATTGTATTTCCATTTTGTTCAAAATCATGTATATACTTTGCAAGTTCCAAGCTAAGAATACAGAGCGAGCATAAAATTCTTTGTTCTCATCGTCTATATATTACATCACGGGAAGTTCCCACCACAGTCCGCACAACCCCAACCCCAACGTATAGAACAAATCAAACAAGGAAGAAAGATACACATCCAAAAGGGCAAGGAAACAAGTTAACGAGTAGTAGCAGCCACACCAACCATATTTCTCCACTTCAAACAAATTTTACCCACATGGTTTCAAACAACACCAGGATTATGCATCCTATGTCTGTCAGATACACCTATTAAATGATAAACTGAAATTTCAATCCAAAATATTTGGTTAGGTGCATGATCTTCAGCATAGTATAAGTTCAAGTGGAAAGTTGAAACCTGCCACTAGGCTTTTTTCTCCTCCATCCCTAAAATGTTACAGGAGAGAGAACAATAATAAACATTTTAGTTCAATCTCGATAAATTTGTCACAAAAAATAAATATTTTTTAAAAAAACATCCAGGCGGAGAAACACTTACGAATGTTGCATAATACGCAAACGTTAGGCCAGCTAGAACAATAAATGCAATTTGGAACACGTTATACCTGAAATACCATTCCTAATATTTACAACTCCATATTATATAAACAAGTCTCATCAATATCAATTTCAATATTTAATAAAATAATTTGACTAACTTGTATAAATATTTAATCCCGCGGAGAGATTGCAACGTGTGACTAAATATTTCTTGAGCAGCAGTAGCTTGAGCATAGTATGCAAATGCAGTGGAACAGAACTGAATCACACTGAAATCACAAAAACAACAATGATCACTACCGAAAGAAAGGACATGCAACATATTATATATTTCATAAAGAAGAACATGATCACTACCATGTACTAACAAGAGCTAGTATGTAATAAATAAATAACTACAGAAAGAAAGGACATGCAACAATAAGCGACATATATTTCATACAGAGACAGTTCCATGATTTTTCTCAAAAAGAAAAACTATAAAAAGATCAAGTCTGTAAATTATTTCACAGAAGTTGAATATCCTATATACTGCTATTCCAATACGAGTTTAACAAGAAAAATACAGGTGGCGCCAAAAGTACAAATTAAAAGAAGGCAGGAACTGCATCACTATAAGTTTATAACTAAGTTTTAAGATACAAATATAACTTGAGCAGACAAGCTAACAGGCCGTCACATTTTCCTTTGTGGATAAAACAGACTGTCACATTCATACACATGCACAAACTTTCAACATGATTTGACTTGGAACTTTCAAAGCAGATGATAATTCTCTGGGTGGATACCAAAACATGGTTAAATTCTGATTGTTAGTCCTGAACTTCTTAAAGATTACCAAAATCATAAATTAATCTAATAGAAATTGAAGAATAAATAATACTCGTAAATGCCAACCTGATAGAGGAAAGAAGAATAAGCCCCACATTAAACAGAAAGGAGTTCATGAGAGTGGCTCCCCACCTGTTACAGGTTCAATTGTTAGATATCAATAGAAATAGCCGGCTATATCTAGAGATCAATAGAAATCTTAATGTAAAGTACACAAAAATTACTCAGGCACCAGATAGATAATTACTTCATTGGATGAATAGTAATAAAAACTAATTTCAAGCCAAGCATCATTTCCCCAGCAATCACAGCAAGAAGAAGATAGAAGCAGAAAAATGCAAATGCAGCAGTACCCAGAAGACCTGGTGCAGAGCACATTACATCTCATCACACTAATCATTATTCATCAAACAAGTGGATTATATATATATATATATATATATGTATATATATATATATATATATGTGTATATATATGTATTTTAAGTTTTTTTTTTTTTTTTTTTTTTTTTTTTGGGGGGTGGTGGGGGAATGGATGGGTAGGAATTGAAAGTGAGATGCATAAAATTTCAACAGTACCCCAGACGTCATCCAAATGGATGAAAACTTCGTTTAGGAATGGAGAAAAGGGAGGATCAATCAATAGATATATCACAATGTGTGCAACCCAAGCCACTGAGACAATCAATCTGTCAAAAAGCAGTATATTGTCATGTATATATATATATATATGTATATATATATATATCTGGTAGAAGCCATATAGCACAGTAAAATTATGAAGACTTAAATAATACAAGAGAAAGCATGATAAAGTTAAAAGCATTTACCCTAAAATTCCCAAAACAAGTTTGGCCAAATACCCAAGAACAGTCATAGCCCATGTGGTCTCATATATATATATATATATATATATATATATATATATATATATATATATATATCTTGAGAGAGAGAGACATCTTCTTCAAGAAGAAGCAACTCCTGCATAGGGTTACAAAGCATAATTCAACATCCACAAATCATAGAAACTTATTTCAGACACACCATGCCATTACACCCTTAGTCATCAACTATCCATTCTCAAAATACGGCATATGTTTATTGGCAAAGAATAATAAATATAACTTGCTATAAATTATAAGACCAGTTTAAATACATCATTGAACAAGCCTTTCTTCACCATCAAAACTTGTTGGTGTGTGTCTATGCAAGGCTGAACTAAAGCGTAACCATGCTACATGTACCCTACCATATACAAAGGAGAGTTGAGTGATCCACACAGAATCCAAGGGAAAATCTAGCTGAGAACCATTTTGTTGAACATACACAGTTTACTGTGTTTAGAAAGAAAAAAAAGCCTCCCCCTTTTTCCTTTTTCTTAGTTCCTGGTTTTCTGGAAGGGGAATGAGGCAGTAAGCAGTCATTTTGGAACACATACTAGGATCAGTGCAATCTCATTTCACACCTAAAAGAAACCCAATGTCTAATGCAAAACTATTAAGCTTAAATACCAAAGGGTTAAGATATACCTTCTCTACTGCCTTGGTATTTTTTACCCACTTTCTTCCCTTGGAGCCACTTCTTTCTTCTTGATGCAGCGATCAGCCGCTTTCTTCAACTCTCTGGCCTTTTTACCTAGTTCCGTTGCTTCCTTTTAAACATAGAGTCAAACATCTCTCTATAAACAACTTATCAATGTAGCCATCATTGAGTCAACGACTCAAGTAGTTATTGTATATAATTATAACTGAGCAGTCCAATAAGTACCTTGATATACTGCTTAGCGAGTCAGCCTTTGGGCGCTAATGAAGGAAAATATAAGTCCTAAAGGTAAACAAGCAATTCCAACACCGCTTGAATATCTGAACAGGAAAGATAAATAACAAAATTCATTTAAGAGAGGCAGGGAAACAACAGAAAACAAGAGGAGAAGAACACCTAACACAACAATTTCTTTCCTTTCCTTTCAAAAACAATTGAAAGATAATCATTTTGTTTTCATGAACTGTGCAAATGATCTGCAAAATCTAAGACAGCACAGGTAAAAGATCATATTAAAAACAAAAAGTATCATATATATATATATATATATATATATATATATCATGATTAACAACTCTCCACCTTCTCAAAATGATGAACAATAATGACTGAAAAAGCACTAATGTATTTCTCCCAACCTGTATATATATATATATATATATATATATATATATATATAAGAAGAAATTTTATTAGACTTCAAAATCAAGTATGAACATACTGACTGTTGGCAACTTTCCGAGAAATCCCCATGTTGTCTCTGATGAAGCATTAGCAGAATATGCAGAACACTGTAAAAGGAGAGGAAACAATAGGTATATGTAACAAAACAAGTAACAAGTAACAGGATGTTCAAACTTGAACAATAATGACTGAAAAGCACTAATGTAAGATTACTTGGAAAGGAAGTTGTTCCAAACATGAACAATAATGATAGGTGTCTAATGGTGAAGTCCACTTTTCCAACAAGCCCTAGTACCATCAAATGAGAACAAATAAGTGGTCTGCAATCAACAAATCTAAACAAAAAATCTGAGAAGTCGTTAAATTATGACTCAACAAAGCTCTCCAACTAAAGCACTTCCTCTTCTGATTTAGTGAGTGTCATATAGATCAAGGAACAAGACTATGGTCCAGCAAAGGTATACAATGACAAGGTGTGAAGAAGAAAGATGCCTTCTTGATCATCAGTCACTTCTTTTCATCGATAAATTAAACCATACAAACCCAAAACTACTGATAGGTACAACACAACTGAGATGTGTAACAAACCTCTAACAATCGTCTAAATAACATGGGGGCACATTCACCTTGTACAATGTTAAAACAGTTCAAATTATATAGGATTTGTGATTAAAGTCTTTGCATTTAGTCTAATACCAAACTGGCTGAACACAAATTTCCTGCATAGGCCATAAAAGTGATAAGACTATGTTATTCTACATTGCAATCCAATAAGCTGGGGATGCAAGAAGAATAGTTCCACTATTACATTTACAATACACTTTCTTGTAAGCTTAACGAAAGAAAATTTCATAATCAACCTCAACGTAGCTGATAAGAGCTTGCAACACTCCGAAATGCTAACAAGTGAATACTAACCATATAGAATCCCGAGCACGAGAGCACAAACAATAGCTGTAGTTATCACCCACAAAAGAGCACTTTTAATTCTCTTGCCAACAGTCCTGCATATACGTTTACATATGTTCATGAATACATACATATCATACACTTCTAACAGCAACATTGATAATTTAAACCCTAGGAAAGTACCGACTTGTCCTGATCGCCTTCGTAATAAAACATAGCGAATGGAATAACGAAGAAGACGAGGATCGCATCGAGAATGTATATAACGAGCCACAGATCCTTCATCGGCAATGTTAAATTACACGCGCCGCTGTATATTGCGTGCTGGCACGCCTGCCGATTGGCAACATCGGCCGGCAACATCAGTATCGAGAGAGCGGCGACTGAAAGACCCAAAACGACGACAAATTTGGGAAAATACGCCTGATTTTTGTCATCAGGGTGCTGGTAGTTAACGAGGAGGTAGACATTGAATATAAATACCAAAACGGAGACAACTATTGCTACGATCACAAGAGCGAGATTAAAATCGCCCATTGTGAGGGAGAAATGTTTCGATTCGAATCAATTTGATTCGAATCGACAGAAAATTAGGGTTCCGTGGTGGTGGTGTGGTGGTTTGAATTTTACTGAGGCTTTTTGCAGATCTGAATGGTTTTGGGAGCTTCGTTTTTTCAAAAACTAGAGAAAAGAGGAGAGAGAGGGTGATTTTCTCCGGCGGGAATTATGTTGACCTGTGGAGGAACCAAGTGGGCCCTGACGTGTTAGCTAAGGATTACTATTTTATCCTTTTCACTGAGTTAATTTATGACGTATATAGTGGTGAGGTGAGGGGGGTTAATTGGCAATTCAAGTGTTTAATTTTCACTTTGTTTCTATCAGCATATATTTAACTATAAAAATGATTATACCAATCACATTAATAATATATTTATTAGAGACAGTAAAATTTAATTTTGTCACTAAAAATGTGTGTTAGGAAAAATTAAATGAAAAATATAATGAACGAGACGTTTTTTACGTACTAAGATTTTCCCACTTACATAATATTTCACCCAATTTTTTCAATTACTTTTGGCCATTTTTTATATTTTTATTTAAACTCGTGATCACTCAATACGAGGCATGCTACATATGACGATAAATTTATGTTTAAGAAACTCGCACATTATCATCCAATTTATATAAAATTTCACATTAATTGTAATTTAATTTCATTATTATATTTGTTAATATGTATCTCATTTTTCCAAAAAATATAGTTTATGTGATTATACTTTAAAAACTAGAAGTTAACAAGTGCCTGAAGCCTGAACAAGAAAATAAAGAAGGGGAAAAAGGAGAGCCTTTGACTCAATTGATAGAGAGGACAAACAAATCTTGAAAATGACAATATTGCTGCAACAAAAACAAATTATCAGAAACAATTGAAATGTTTTTCCTCTGTTATAATAATTAGTCTTCAATTTTATTGCTTTCAATAATTAAATAAATAAAATGGCACAATTGGGCAGACCACAACCAAAATATATGCTTGAAGCCCACAATAAATTCAAAGAAATTGTTACCTGCACTTTTCATAGCATAATAGAACTGATATTTCTACATAAAAAAATTGATATTTTTATTCCACCTCCATATGAGAAAGATTCGTGTTTTATTTGATGATATAATATAATAAGACACAATTTCTTCTAGTTTTTCTTCAAAATTTCGTCATCATTTCATCATTATTAAACTAAACACTCAATTAACCATTACATGTTTTAGAAAATAATATATTATTAATATTCGAGGCACACTTTATGTATTTGTAATTACAAAAAATAAATTTTAAATAAAAACTATAAAACATGGACGAAATTTTAGGAATAAAAAAAATGGAAAATACAAAGTATTGTAGTGTTTGTTTACCTATTAATACTTCTTAACAGTTTCACATCTGATTCGATAAGAGCGTAAAGTTGTTTGGTAAAATTTTATTTATCTTTTATAGTCTATTAATCGGTAAGAAAAATATACAAATTTAAATCATTAAAAACGGTCTCTTAATGAAAAATTTAAATATGCGGAGCCTCTATAAATATTGTATTCCCTTAATTCCAAATTTTAAGATCATTATTGATTTTTAAAAAATTAATTTAAAATATTTTTAAATTTAAAAGTCATTAAGATATTTTATACTTTTAATTACCAAATAACTTTTTAAGTTTAAATATTATTTCATTTCTTCCTTTCCCATTATATAATAGATACATATAGCACAGTATATACATACAAGTTTATATTCCTTTGATCAAAAGAAGAAAAAGTTATATTCCTAAAATTATATATTTAAAGCATAAGTAAAAATAATATCTTTAGTCCTATTTTGGAATATAGCTAAGTATAAACATTAGTATAATAAAAATAATATACATGAAAATAATTATTTTTAAAACAAATATAATATAAACAGGGTAAAATCTTTTTACAAAATAATATAAAATCTCAAACTTATATCCGAACTAATTAAATTGATTAATTCGTGTGCAAATGATTTTGTCCCCACCAGACAATTAAAATTAAGAATTATAATTATATATGTCATCATCAAAATAAAGATTGAATTTTTGATACGCAACATTATTACTTATAAACTTTATAAATAAAACCTTTTTGTGTGTGTGAAAAGGAATATAAAATTCTAATTACCACTATTGTGTAACTACGTACCTTGCTCCGCCTATTTTAATTCAAGACGTGAGTAATATTTTAGACAAAATAAAATACTTCTCCACTCTGAAATACTATTAAATTAAACTTAAGTTTTTAAAATTTCAAAATCATGCAATTCATTTCACTTTCAAAATATAATAATGTTATAATTAATACTTAACATCTCAGCACCATATTGAAAAAAATGGATAGTCTGATTCAAAGCCTTGTTTGGATAGATTTGATTTGGATTTGAGATTTGACCGAAATTTATTCCAGATTCGATATTTGACTCTAGTTATTTTAATGTACATTAATACAATTTCTATAATTATATTATCTAAATTTTTAAAATTATATCAATTTTGAAATTAAAACTATCTTAAATCAATTTCATAAAGTTCACCTTTAATCTCACCCATGTATATGAGATTATAGATTAAATAAAAAACAACATTGTAAGACATAAATAAATTTTAATTGTCTTATAGTTCTTATTCTAAATAGTAATGTGTTAAATTGATAAAATGATTAAATTAAGGGTGAAATGTACAAATAACAAAATAAAAAGTATGTCAAGGTTTTGTTGGGAAAATCAGGTAAAAAATGCAATGAAGCTGAAACAATCAATCATTGGTGAGCCCGATAAAATTGTCAGATACGAAAAAGACAAAAATAATATTTTTAATAAAAAAATTTGTCAACGGTGTGATCACTTGCAACTGTTAAAGTACCCGATAATAAAAATAAAGTAACATACAATAGCACACGGTATTCAACAGTGACACACAATATTTCACAGTATCACACGCTATTGTACAGTACTTCATATTATTGATTTAATCATTGTAATAGTATTTCATATTATTGAACTCAATAATTGTCACAGTAACAACTCCATAATATTTCATATTATTAAATCAATAATTATCACAACGCAGTAACTTATATTATTTGATATGATATTATTAAATCAATTAGTATTATTGACAATGTCTATAAGTTCTGTCAAGTACAAGAGTTATTTAATTGTGCGTCGTTTCTACGGAAGACACTCTATTTCCTGGAAACGATCTGATTGTCAGTATTGTGATATTATAATATTAATTGGAAATAATTATTGAAAAATTAGAAATATGTAAATAATTGATGAATAAAATGTGTTAATTAAATATAAATATAATAAATAATGTGTGATAGATGTTTGTTAAATTTTTAATATAAATAAAAGTGTTTAATACGAGACCTTTGTTGTAAATTTAACTTATTTTACCATAGGATCCACAATTTTTGTCAAGTGATAATAAATGATATTTTTTTTTGGCTACCACGTGATGAATTGGTATAATCAGGAGTCATTTTCATAATAATAGATATGATTGATAAATAGTCAATATTGGGTGCCTTAACCACCGCACGTCCGCACACACCATTCAAAAATTCTTTTTTTTTTTCAAACATGGCATGTTCGTAAGTTCGTTCAGTAATGTTGTCAAATTTTGTGTACTCCTTAACTTTATAAATAGATTGTTCAGTTGAGCAACTATGAATATATCAAAAATATAAAAAAAAATTATTACAATATTGTGAATATTTTTTTGAGAGTTATTAATAGTTTAAGAATTTCTCAAATTAATCTTATACATATTAGACCGTATCTAATTTTTTACTAAGGTAAGTGATATCATTTTCTTTCATACTCCATATTATGATAAAAAAATATTATTCGCTTTTACAACGGTGGAAAATCCTAAAAAATGATTAGAATATCTTTAATAGTTTGTGTTTCATCTAATATTTCATCTGAATGGCTGAATCTTCCTATTAAATTTTAATCGTGATATTTGAGACGTGAACTTTATATTTTCTTTAATTTTATATTCTATTAATATCTCTATTCGTTTTTTTGGATATCATGTTGACAATTTGAATTATGAATAAATTAGAAATCAGTAATATTTATTTTTTATATTATTATTATGATTATTTTTATCCATTCATTATATCATTGATTGTTATATGCACTAATTATCAAAGGCTAAGTTGTTGTAAATGTCTTTGACATGGGTGAAGATACAAGATGATTTGTGATTTTGCTTGACACGTGGTGAAAATTCTCTTTGGCCTGAGTGCAAAGAGTAATTGTTGATTGACATGACAATGATCATTGGTGTTATAATTTAATATCTTTGGTCTGGATGTAAAGATAAATTGTGGATTGACATGATCATGGCCATTAATGTTATAATTGAATATCTTTAGCCTGAGTGTAAATATAAATTGATCGGCATGCTTATGACAATGAACTATTAAATGATATGATTATGAACATGAACTTGAATTAGTAGAAACATGATTTTTGGTGTTATAGGTAAAGACAGACGGCGAAAGTTTTCTTTGGTTGGGTTGCAAAGAAGATCTGTTGATTGGTGTTATACAAATAAAATATTGATTTGAAAAATTTCAATCAGAAAAGATGGTAGATATTATGATTTAAACTATTTTAATGGATTGATCATTCCGCTACAGTTATTTACTTCATCTATAATATGTTTTAAATATTTGATTTATCATTGTTGAGAACTGATGATATATTATTTATCTTAATCATGATATTTTTTACTTAACTATTTGTGTTTACCCTTTTGTTCATAACGCCTTACTAGAAATAAGAGTGTATGCGAGTCTAACGGAAAGAGAAGGGGAATGAAGTGATAGTCCGCGACTGTAAAAATTTCTCAATACATTATAAAATAGTGTGACAATAATTGTATTGACGACTTAAGTTGGATGTGAATATTGTTGGCATAATAATTGTATTGAGAACTAAAAATATGTGTATTGTTTTATGTTTACGACATTTTAATAATTGATTTAGTGAAAAAAATTTGTGTTTATAATATATATTTTAACGACTCATATAAACCCGAATTTAAAGGCGTCACAAACATAATCTCATATAAAATCACCTTTAATAAGATTTTTTACTTGTTAAGTTATACTCACGTTATAAATTAAACCGTAAAGAATATTTAAGATTTGATCAACAGTTATAATTTAATTAAATTAACTTATAACTAATTTTTAATATTTGTGTATGACTTATTTTATAACTTATGAATTGACTTATAAATAATTTTTGAGAAGTAATAATTTATTATTTATCAAAATTAGCTTATAATTTATTAAAATAAATAAGTTTAATCAAATATAAGGACTCTTTTATCCTTAGTTTAGTAACTTTTGCCATTCATTTTAACTTATAAGTTTGATAGTTAAACACAATTTCAACTTATTTTAACTTAATTTATAATCTATAAATAAAAATAATATCAAGTACAGTTATTTATAAATTATAACTGAAAATAACTTATAAATTATTTTAATTTTAAGTTTTTAAAATAAGTGATTGCCCCTTGAACAAACATCTCTTTTAACCGTCACTCTTGCCTAAAAAGAGAGCAACCACCAGTCCTAAATCCGATAGAAGATCGAAACGACTGATAGGTGGAGAGAAATTCAGTTGCCATCAATGGAGATTGTTTCTCAATTTATTAACGAAGGTAACACATTACACATTCAGAACTATTGCTAGGTATTTTTTTTCAGTTCCTTTTTTATCTCTATCTCTGTGTTCTTGTGATCAGAATGGAAGAACCAAATCAACCTCAATCACAGCCTGATTCTTCTTCTACTACAATTTCTGCGGAGGAATCAAGGAACGGGGAAATTTACGGTGCTGCATCCGTATCGGCTTCAGTATCACAGGTTCGACAGGAAGAACAAAGTCAGGCACAACTTCCATCAACCGAGAATGAGGCCTTTACTTGGACTATCAGCGATGATTCCTTCTCCTGCATCATCGTTATCATCACCTTCTGTTTTTTGGGTTTGTTTTTTCTTTACGCTTATTTACTTCTACATTATATACTGCTTCCATCCCGAAATTGAGTGTTGCAATTACTTTTTTATATCATGTTAAAGTCCCCCAGTTATACACGTGCACATAATTTCTCTTTGATGGTTTTGTCGTATTAAAGCTCAAGTCTAAAATTTGTGATTGAAAAGCAAGTGTGTTGACAGTGTGTCATTGAAAAACTTTATTCTCTGTAAAAAGTTCAGATCGGATCATGGGACTATAACCTGAAATGCAAAAATAGCCCTCCTATTTGTACCTCTTTTGCAAAACACACCCTTCATTTGCAAAACTCTCCTCCAAGATGTATGAATTGTGCAAAATTCACACTTTATGTACTTTTTTTAACTCATATACTCAGATTATTTCATTCCAATTCATCACTTAAGAATCTTACCTTTTGAATATTTCTTTTATTTCATTCAAACGACTTCCAATTAACAAAAAAAATTCTCACAATACGTACCAACAAATATATTTGCAACAATACTTAATTCATACATCTCACTCTTTGTATGTGTTATATGTCGATCAATTATTATTTTATTTTGGATTCATAGTCTTTGATGCATTTTCTTGTAGTGTTAGTAATGAGGGAAATTGATCGGCACATGTTTATATAATTCATATAATCCATTTTCTTGTAGTGTTTAACGAAATATTTAATGATGACGGCACATGTTAAAAACCGAGAATAAGATTGACATTTTAATATATATGAGTCTTGTGTTCGAGACATTTATCAAAACTAAATAATAATCAATTAGGTATAGCAAATGTAAAGATGAGATTTATGCATTAAGCAAAGGTTCCAAATATGATGGTATTGTGATTTCCTCCCCTTAATTTGAAGTCATTTGAGTGAAATAAAAGGAGTATTCTAAAGTTAAAATTTTTAAGTGGTGAATAAGATGAAATAATTTAACTGAGGATTTTTAACAAAAAATATACAAAGGGTGAGTTTTGCACAATTAATACATCTTGGAGGGAGATATTTGCAAAAATAAAAGTTAGAAGGAAAGTTTTGCAAAAATAGTACAAACTTTTGCATTTTAGTCTGCGACTATAGTTTTGGAAGAGGGAGTATGTGGAAGTGTATTGTCTAACTGTATATTTATATCATATTGTGTTGTTTAGTTTTTGAGTCCTTAATGATTTACTGCTCTTGTTATGTTTCACTTTCATCTCAGTATCTATTGTTCTGGTTTTGGGGGTTTATGGATCATTGACTTTAAGACTTGGCTCTAATTGTTCACTTCTAATTAAAGCCAATCCCGTGCTCGTCAAGTATTTAAAGGTAATCTTATGCTGCTTTTAATCCTCCTCCTATTCAGGGAAAATTCTATTAGGTAGTTAGTACTGACATCTCTAATATGATTTCGATTTTTAATAGTAGGTGTAGGGATTTAAAAATTTGTTTTAAGGTCTCTTAATGAAATTATGATGGGATAAAACTATGCTATTTTCTTACTAGTCATTTTTCCTTCAATCTGTAGTTATATATTATCAGCTTGCATATATGAGTTTGTTTCGCTTCGAGCAGATTAAACAAATCCTTTTTTTTTTTTATAAAAGAAAAGTTGGATCTTTACCAGGTTAAGCAATTTGATGATACTATTAATGGGTCAAGGCTATATGGGTTTTATAAAGATCCTCCTCTTGATGTTCTAATTTCTTCGTCTGAATTGCATAGTACCTCTCTCCCAGCTAAGTCTCAAAAGGCAAGTTACCTATTTAAGTGCTTGAATTTGATCTGTTGTAGTCAGTTGTTGTAGATTATTTTTTTCCCTCAAAATGTAGGACTGGATATATTTCCTGAATGAGGGGTCCCAATTGAATATTTACGCAAGTGTGAATTCTCCAAGCCTGTCGCCTTTGGTCCTTGTAATTGCAGATGCAGAAGGTATGCTCAAATTTGTTGGACATAATTGCTTGCGTAGTGTAATACGTATCGTGTGAGACTATAATCAGTATACACTATAAAACCATGTAACTTGAATCACTTTATCAATATTCTTGCTATTCTGTAGTCCTTTTTTTTCTTTCTTGCTTTTGGCCCTCTGACGACTAATGTTTAATAACTTCACAATTTTGGTTCCCGTTGATTTATTGATTTGCTGGGGGACTATTAACCACTGCACACACTAAGTTTGTGCTCTTTTTCTTTTGATATTTTGAGGACTTGGGTCTGGCAAAGAGGAAGTGAGTGGGTTATGTATGCTTGGGCATGATTCTAGTAGATTGGGATGTAATTAAATTTTGAAGGGCATGCATATTATGTACGTTATATAAGCACATGCCCTTTTCAAGAATTTGGACGAAAGGTTGTTTTTTTTAATGGGATTTATATGTTTTGGTTTCGTTTCGTTACTGTCCCCAAAATGTAGAGTTTTGCTTTCACTGAGTATAGATAACCAATATATCTATCCCCTAGTAATTCATTACCTCTTTTTTATAGATACTATATTTACTATATTTGTGTTTGTGAATGTAACACCTCATTGTAATATGTTAGATACATATAAGGACTCAAGTTGCTATCATTTATACATTGAGTTATGATCTTTTAGGTGAGACTGTGGGTTAAAATGACCCAAAAAGATATTATAGTGTTTTGGGGCCTTATTATGCTATGATTTGATTTGGACTTGAAATTTGAGCCGACTCTCGAAATGTCGGGTCGGGTCATCCGATTGGGTTGTCGGAGGTGGGGACACGAAGACGGGCCTGGTAGGCCGCTACTATTATTCCACAATGGCTAGGGTGACAAAGATCTTGGTTGTGTGGGCTATTTGTTAGGCCTAACTAGGACGTTAGGTATTTAAGTGTGGTAGTTTATAACACTCTAATCTCGCATCGTAACATATGAGATACTTAGATGTTTATGGATTTGTAAATCTGGAGTTGATTAGTGAGGATGAGCTAGAGAGACGAAAGATCCACGAAGGCAGGAAGCTGAATAAAGAGAGCTAAGGGGAACATGCAAGAACGACTCGATAGTAGGCATATAATATTCTTTCTCTAGACTAGAATAATCTCTCAAATGTCAAATCATGACCCCATTTATAGTGAATAGGGATTGAGGTCCAAGTGTCACATTTCGGTAGTTCCATGTGGTAGGTTATGCGTACGTTTGATGTCATATGTCTGAGTGGGTCCCACAGTACTGTCAATGTCATTCTCGTCCTAGAGGGTTCCAAGAGGATTCGAACCCTCTCGACAATTTTTTTCTCCTAACCACCAAGCTAAGCCCTTAGACAGTTATCCTAATATTATTCCCAAATGTCCTAAGGCTCTCTGCCGGAAGCGCTAGGAAACAATCGAGGTTTTATTACAGGTGTTATGTGAGTTCATATGTACAGGTGCATTATTATTATTATCACAAAAGAAGAATAGTGGGGCCTAGCATGAAGGGCCAGAGAAGTTGTGATGCTCGACCCGAGAGGGCCAAAATTGGCCGATCTAAGAGGCCATGTGGCCGGGTTCGAGGTGGTTACGTGGCGAGACAAGAGAGGTCCACATGCCATCGAGATCTAGTTTGTGGGGTCCATGCACAATTCCCAAATGGGCCAACGTGGCAAATCCAATCACACATTTTACCCCTGCGCGAAAGCCCGATCGTCGAGAACGGATTTTGTGCAAAATTTGGAGTGCGACGACTAGGCATGATACCTTGGTTCTCGCCCCCCCCCCCCCCCACCCCCCTCTTGGGATCCATGTCCCACTTTCATGGATATGGATTGGTGGTCCCTCATTTGCCCAACAGTTTCTTGGATCTTACCTCACTTTTCTTTTTTTTTTTATTTTATATTTTCTAGATTCCTTCCTTATCCTTCCTAGATTCTCCTTATCTTTTTTAGATTCTTTCCTTATTCTTCCACCTTTTTCCTTCTAGTTTCTCCTTCTTTACTTATCAATTTTCTTTTCTTCCTTGTTGCTACACCCCACTTCTCGGGTCTTGCTTCTCGGCTCATATTCCCCCTCGGATTATACATATATGCACATTTTCTTCCCCTTTCGTTTATTCGAGGCTAATTGTTGTAAACATACGGGTTGGAGGTCATTTTCAACTTGGTCATAATATCCTCAATTATATGAAATTGTCATTTGCGAGTAGGGATGACAATGGTGCGGTTTTGATTTTTCAATGATTTGAAACCGTACCAATCTTTAAAAAATCTTAAATTGGAACCTCATCAGTAGCACGGTTAAAGATTTTTCTATACCAAAATCGCACCAGCCAATTTACATTTTGAACTACACCGCACCGACTTGCACCATTAAAAAGTTAATAATATTTTTGACTTAATATTTATTAAATTAATTTAATATTTTTACAACGCATATAATAATAACATTCCTTAAAATAACTAAAGAAATATAAATAGGTACCATATGAATATGTGTTCAATTAAAATTAAGATAACATTGTTATAATTTTGACATTATTTATAGTTTTAATATATATCAAATATATATAAAAAATATTTATAAATTAACTTTTGATATGCAAAGTAAAAAATAATAAAAATATACGTTTTGAGTTACTCTATGACTATATATAATCCTATATAAAAATAATAATACTATGAAATATAGAGATATTATTAAAATAAACAAGTATATATAGAGCGTTTACTTAAGGTGCAGTGCACTGGTAGTTCAGAGGCAAATACCAAAACTGCACTGCACCGATCCCATTTCAAAAATTGTTGCACTAAAACTACACCGGTGAGGCCAATGGTTCGAATAAAAATCGGTCGATTCGATGTGGTTTGACCGATTTTGAATCGGTTTCGATTTAAATTGTCATCCCTACTTGCGGGCTGGTGAGTGATTTTTGTGTTGGTGGAGCCGATCTTCCCAGTAGCTTGCTTCTTTAAAATTCGAGACTTTTTAAACTTGGCATGTGATTGAGGGTTGGTCTTGCCTTTCACCCTCTTGGATTCTCTAAACCATAATTCGGCTGAAGGTCTGCTTTTCACCCTCGCGACACTCCCTCTATCTCGGCTCCTTTTTTTTTTCTTTTGCCCATTTGAGACCACTTGTTGAAGATAAGTATACATGGGCCAAAGTCGTGCTTTCATGAATTGAGACTCTTGAATCTTCATTCTCAGATTAGTGAGGGACCCGACTAAGACCTCGCAGGTCCTCTCTATAGGATTTCTCTTTAGTGTCCTGGGGTTGTGAAGGGTGTAAGGCGGGGCTCCTTCGATATGGCGAGAGGACTTAGCTTGAAACAATAAAACAAATGAATGTCTCGACAAATAATAATGAAAAAAATATTTAAACGAGAGAAAAGAAAATAGAAGAGTACATAACAATCCCAATGAACAAAAGGCTCCTCTTCGCAATTCTGAGAAGTAGATGTTGCCCTTGTGGGACCCTCGGATGGTGCCCTCACGGGACCTTCGTGCAGTCCCTTGGGTGTGGTCCTCGTGGTACCCCCATAGGGGCTCTCCTCGGCACCTTCGTGGATGTTAGGGCTAGTGGATTGATCAGGAGAGGTGCCCTCCGAGATAGTGTCCATCATCAACTTCGAACTTGCACTGTTTCAATTGTAACTTGAGATGGCCTATAGGACATGTAAAGGATATTAGAACTCATGACTAAACAAAGTATTAAGGAAATACTTAAATAGTGCTAAAAAAAGATAAAACAAATTAACTTACCCGAGATTTCACTAATCTCCATCTCCTACGAGGAGAAAAGGGCCCTTCCTGACTGTTGGTCTGCTTAACTAAAGCACGAGTAGCCCGTTGGTTGGGCTTGACAAGCTCAAGATGCTCGGACTTGATGACCCAAGAGAGGGGCCTTCCTGACCTTCAGAGGGCTTGGTGAGAGGCTTGATTCTCAAAGAAATTGGTCGATGGTACATACATCTTTTGTTAACCCGATTACCCGACAGTCAGAACGACTTTTTGCAATGGCATGAAGGACCCGGGCATCATGAAAATCAGACAAGGGTCGTGGGACCCTCAACTGCTCGACATGTGCCAACCAGGAAGAAAGTATCTTGCCCCATTGTGCACGATTGCTAGCCAAGCAATGCTCGTGCTTCTGAGATGACGATATCTCGATTAGGTCTGGAAGTACATCAAAACTATAATAATCAGAGTGACGTAAGAAGCTCCGAAGATATTACTCTAATGAACGAGGAGACATAAAGAATTGAGAGACCCCTTAATCATATCCGAACTGGCGAGCAACCCGCTGAGGACTATAGATCACCGAACTAGACCCCTATCTCAAGTAAATAAGGGAGAGGTATTGGACAAAACATATGTCAAAATTGTCTGAAGGAGGCTCAACAGTGTTAAAGGAGACCGAGAGCGGCTCCTCTGAATATGCTGAGAAAGGCTTATCCCCGCCAAAAGGAGTGGCAAACGATTTCCAATTGTAAGCGTCCGGGTCATCAATAAAGAGTCGTAAATTTGAGAAATCATAGTGATCAACCCAGCGGGATATCCTCCTCGAAACCCTAGGATGAAAGTGATTCTCAACTTTCCATTTCCCTTTCATTTTCCCAGAGGGCATAGGAAAACCCTTCAACCGCTCAAATAAAAATAAGTGCAAGAAAGGACATGGGAAGGAATGAGCACACATCAAATTTGCCCAAAACATAGCATAACATTAAACGAAAAAGAAAAGAGATATCTTGTAATGAAACAAGGTAAAGTAGACCTGCCGACTAAAGCTTGCATTGACTCGACGGTCTCCGTAAGTCTCTTATACAGATTCCTAAGAAAGAGGCCCCTAGAGAAAGTTCATAGCTACGGTAGAAGGGACATAACAATACATCCTCAATGTGGGAACAAACTCACCAAAGAGCAAATAAATGTAGAAGTGACGGACACCACCACCGACTCACCGAGAGATCAAAATGTTCAGTTATCAACATCCTTGCGAACCCTCGAGATCACGACATAAAGCTATGTTGCCAGTAATTCTAGATTGCTTCATTAAAGTTCTGAAATCAGTGTTGCCCAACATATTGTCGGTCCACTCCTACCACCCCAATGAAGGAAGATCAGATGCATACTTTGTATAGGAAAAAGGAAACTCTCCTCTTTCAATTTGAAATCGAGGTATCTTGGCGACGGGGACCTTAAAACCCTTGGTGGCAAAGTCCTCGGGTAAGAGCAACAACGGATGAAGAGAGGAATTAAACGCCTTCACCTTGTCCCAAATATAGTCCACTGCGTAAAAATAAGGTGCACAACCCCACTCGCCTTGCGGGGGCACCCCTCGCGACCCCTCTATGAGTGGTTTGGGAAAGAGAAAATGAAACGGGAGTCGCACCCCTGAGAGCCTCGCAGATCCGAGAATGAGGGAGAGTTCGAAGAGTGGTGTACCTCAAAATATCCTCTTCTATTTTATTTGGCAAAACTAATGATTTAACCATTGTAGTTGGTAAGTTTTACTTAATACATCACTAAATTTTTAATTTTTTAAATTACCTTATTGAACTATTTATTTTTTTAAAATCGGGCCAGTCTGTTAACTCCGACTCACTTCTGTTAAATTGTTTTGAATTTTTTTCCTATGTGGCTTTTAAATAAAAAAAAGAGAAATAAAACAAATACATATAGATTGTCGTACAACAAGTGAGTGATCGCCACGTCATCCAACACAATGTTGAAGTCATTGGCCTGTTGATTAAGGTTGTCTCGTCGTGAGGAGCTGATCAACGTTGAATTGGGCGATGACGGATTTGAGGATTTCGTTGCCGATGGAAGGGAGAACTTTGTAGATGACAGGAAGCTTGGTCTAGTCAGGGAGAGGACCCGGAGGGTTAGGTTAACCATATGGAGATCTTTTGTGCCGGAGACAGAGGAGAAAGTGTGGGGCTTGGTACGGATATCGAAATATCGAAGATGTTGGGGGTTTGCAAAAGTGGGATGAGGAAGTGGGTCCCTTCGCATATGGGTGTGTCGATGACTCTCCGGATTATGTACATCAATACGGCGCGTTGGCCGCCGTCGACAGTGTAGTGAGAGGAATTGAGAACGGTGGCTGCGGCGTCGAGGCCCAATGTCGTGCGAGCTACTTTGGTCAGTAATGACGTTGCTTGTACCCATAATTGCAGAGAGTGAATTGAGAGATCGAGAAGAATAAACATATTTATGCTCTGTCAACTAGTCCATACAGAGGAAATACAGTATCACTTCTGACAACCATTGAAAAGAGAAATACTCTCTCCTCATTATTTTGTAAGAGTTGGAACTCTTATGGGGTGTCAAATCCGAACTCATCCTCTCCCAGCTCTTTTTTCTCCACTTATTCACTAACCCATTGCAGATTTAATCCGCCATGAAAGTGAAGAAAAGCATGAAGAAGCTCAAGTTTTGGTCAATAAAGTTTTTGGTCAAGTTTTGGTCTGCCATGTCATTTGTTTTATTTCTTCTTTTTCTGTTTAAAAGCCACGTAGGATAAAAAACCAAAACTATTTAACAGAAGTGAATTTGAGTTAACAGACTGACCCGATTTAAAAAAAATAAATAGTTCAATAGGGTAATTTAAATAATTAAAAATTCAGTGATGCATTAAGTAAAACTTGCCAACTACAATGACTAAATCATTAGTTTTGCATATTTTATTTTATCCCTAAAACCACATTGGGAAGGAAATTACTGTCATCAAACAAAAACACAAGTCACAAGAGAATATATTTTGGGAAAATATAAACAGAAACTACGAAACATGTGAGAACAACAATGGGAATTCGCTTACCTGCTGATAATCATGCTTAACAACGCCCCAATGTTTATGCAACCCAAGACGGGAAAGAGGGATCCTAGAGGTCTCGGCCGTGATCCCTCACTAATATTAGAATGAAGATTCATGAGTCTCAATTCATGAAAGCACCACTTTGGCCCATGTATACTTTGCTTTAACAAGTGGTCTAGGATGGGCAAAAGAAAAAGAAAAAGGAGCCGAGATAGGGGGAGTGTCACTCGAGAGGGTGAAAAGCTTGACCTTAGGCCGAATTGTGGACTAGAGAACTCGAGAGGGTGGTGGGGTGAAAGGCAAGATCAACCTTCAAGCTCTTGCCAAGTTTGAAAAGGCTGGAATTTTAAAGGAGCAAGCTACTAGGAAGATTGACTCCACTAGCTTGGAAATCACTCACTATGCTCGTAAGCGATGATTTTATACAGATGAGGATATTAAGGCCAAGTTGAAAATGACATTACACATTTATGTTTTTAACAAATAGCCTCGGATAAACGAAGGAAGAAAATATATATGTATGATCCGAGAAACAAGACTCGAGAAAGGGGTGTAGCAACAAGGAATAAAAGAAAAATGACAAGTAAAGAAGGAGAATCTATAAGAAATAAGGTGGAAGGACAAGGAAAAAATCTAGGAAGGATAAAAAATAAATTTAGAGAGGATAAGGAGAATCTAGGAATGGTGTGGTGGGGAAAAATGTGCATGGGTACATTTGGGCAGTACGTGTGGACCCCGATTCTCGATGATTGGGCTTTCACACAAGGGAAAAAAATGTGGGCCCCGATTCGCCACATATGTGCATGGGTCCATTTGGGCACTACATGTGGACCCCACGAGTGAGAACTCGATGACATATGGACCTTTGTTGTATCGGCACATAACCACCTCAAACACAGCCACATGGCCTCTCGGATCGACCAGTTTTGGACCTTTCGGGTTGGGCATCTCGGCCTCTTGGGCCTGACCATATAGCCTTTCGAGTCCAACCTCTCAGGTACTTGAGCTTGGCCTCATGGGCCCCTCATGCTAGGCCCCACTATTCATCTTCTGTGATAACAATACTACACCTATACATATAAACTTACATAATACCTCGAATAAAGACCCCGATTGGTTCTTAGGTTTTCCGGTTGATAGCCTTAGGACATTTGGGAATAATACTGGGATAACTATCTAAGGGTTTGGCTTGTTGGCGTGAGTTGTCAATTAAGAGAAACTGTAGGAGTAATCTAAGCTGCTAATTTTGTAACCAGATTCTTAGCCTAAGATTATGTATAGCCTAGAATAGTTTTATGGTAGGTTGTTTCCTTAGTATATCTATATATAGGGTGTTGGTATTCATTCAGTATATATGAAAAAGTGGAGAGAAAAATTATATACTTTTGTCCACAAAATATTTCTGGTGTCTCTGTTTCAACATGGTACCAAAGCAGTGAGTTAAAAGTGATCGGGAACTATGGAGGAGTCATCTGATATGGTGACGCATCACCAACATGGTGAGAACAAATTTACGGTGACCATTCCTGACGACTTAGCGACCCGAATGACACAGATCTTGACCCAAAGTCAAACTCAAATCCAAACATCAAACAATGATTCTTCCGCTGCACAGATTGGCATTAAGTTAGACGGCACCAACTATGCCTTATGGTCCCAAGTTATGGAGATGTTTATCTCTGGCAAAGATAAATTGGGATATATAAATAGAGACGTTCCAGAACCAAAATCTACTGCACCTGTGGTTCGAAAGTGGAGAACTGAGAATGCAATTATGAAGGGATGGTTGATCAATTCCATGGATTCAACCTTGATAGGTAATTTCATTCGCTTCCCAACTGTAAAAATGGTATGGGATTCAATTGCTATAACCTTTTTTGATGGAACTGATATATCTCAAGTGTATGAGTTAAAAAGACGTGTGACTAGAATGAGACAAGCTGGAGGCTCCATTGAAACATATTACAATGGTCTTCAAGGCCTATGGAGAGAAATCGATTTTCGACGTCCCAATCCAATGAAGTGTCAAGAGGATATAGAGAAGTATAACTTTCGATTCAATAAGAGGATAGAGTGTATATGTTTCTCGACGGGTTGGATGATCGCCTTGACAAGATTCGGTAGATGTACTTTCAAATTCGACCATTTCCTACAATTGAACAGCCCTATGCACATGTTCAAGGAGGATGTAAGACAAATCACATGAGGGCGGGAATGGAGTCTACACAAGTCACCGCCATGGTCTCGAGAGGAACTAAGATGGAACTTCAGTCATCCAATCGACGCTTCAAATAACTAAAATCGAACTTCCTCTATGAGAGGGGGAAAGATGAATACAACCTCAAAGGCCAAATCACAAGTGAATGGAGGATGTACAAATTGTGGGAACATGAAGCATACTCGGGAAACTTGTTTTAAGTTACATGGGTATCCAGATTGGTGGAAAGAACTCAAGGCACGAAAACAACTCGATGTTGATAGCGAGTTGGACGGGGTACTTTGGTAAATGCAAAACCCTCAATTATCCTTGATTCCACAAGTGGAACCATCGAGGCGATTCAACCACTTACAACGATCAAGGTAAATGTGGTTATGCATTACTTAAAGACTAATCGTGATAATTGCAATGGATGGATTATTGATTCAGAGCAATCGACCACATGACTTTCGATCCAAATGACTTTGTCGAGATTACCCAACCAAAACGGAGTAGGGTCGCTAATGCTAATGGGGTCACATACCCTGTTACAAGAGCCAGAACCGTTGCTCACTCACCCTCATTCTCTTTATCTAATACACTATTGGTTTCATCTCTTTCAAATAAATTGATATCTGTAAGACAAGCTACTGAAGAGTTAAATTGTGTTGCTTTAATTTATCCTACATTTTGTCTATTTCAGGATATTCTCACAAAGGAGATCATTGGGCGTGGTACTAAAAGAGAGGTGTTGTACTACATGGATGATTTTAGTCATGTTAAAGCGAGTAATATGCAGCACTCAACTGGTATCAAGGAGAGACAGATTTGGCTATGGCATCGGCGACTAGGACATTCATCTTTTAGTTATATGAAGTATTTATTCCCTGATTTATTCTCCAATTTAAAAGACCCAACTTTTACGTGTGAAACTTACATTTTAGCTAAAAGTCATCGTGTACCTTTTCCAATAAGCTTAAATAAAAGTGATATCCGTTTTGCCTTAATTCATTCGGATGTTTGGGGACCATCTCCTGTTACTACTATTTCTGGAATTCGTTGGTTTGTAACTTTTGTTGATGATTGTACACGAATGACTTGGTTGTATTTGATGAAACATAAGGATGATGTGTTTGATATATTTAAAACATTTCATACTATGATTCAGACACAATTTTTAGCTAATGCTCAAATTCTTCGTAGTGACAATGGTGGAGAATATATTAATCGGGAATTCCAAGTTTACTTTCAGAATAATGGGTTTCTTCATGAAACCTCTTGTACCCAAACACCACAACAGAATGGAATTGCTGAACGAAAGAACAGGCATATCTTAGAAACTGCTCGTGTATTATTGATTGGCGCACATGTACCAAACAGATATTGGGATAATGTTGTAGTCAATGCAGTACATCTTCTGAATCGTATGCCGTCGAAGGTGTTGGAATTTAAGACTCCATTGGAGGTTCTCTCTAAGTATGTCTCTCTTCCCTCTATTTTGGTAATTCCTCCTCGAATCTTCAGATGCGTAGCTTTTGTTCATCTCCATAAAAACCAACGCACTAAGCTTGATCCTTGTGCAGTTCGTTGTGTTTTTTTGGGCTATGGGACACAAAAAAAAGGATATCGATGTTAACATCCTACTACCGGGCGTACATATGTTACCATGGATGTTACCTTTGTGGAGTCTGAAAGTTTTTTTGTACCGGCATCCAATTCTTCCTTTCAGGGGGAGATATCAGTCGAAAGGCAGAATTGGTGGGATTGTTGTTATGAGTCCGAGGACATTCTTGGACAAACTGAAACTGAGCAACCCGGTCATTTGGTGTTGCCGGTGAGCGGATAAAATGACGAAAATGATGCGGTGGGTAGTGAGGAGAATAGAACTGATAACTCAGATACTGAGCAGGAGACTGTGGAAGAGGCCAGGCAAGGAGTGGGAATGGACATTGAAACTGTACAAACCCTTCATCCTTTAGTACTGAATGACCCAGCTCCTGAGAATACTCTTGAGGTAAGTTCTCATACTACTCCTTCTTCCATTGATAACTCGAATATGTCTCTTGGATATCACTTACCTTTCAGACATAATCGTGGAAAGCATTCGAATCGGTACTCACCGGACTTTGAGGAAAGAAAATCGAAATATCCCATTGCAAATCATGTATCAACTGGGAGATTATCAAAACCTCTTAGAGCATTCGTACGTAACTTGTCGTCCACACATGTTCCCACTAATGTACAAGATGCCTTAGCAGATCCGAAGTGGACCCAATCGATAGAAGAAGAGATGGAAGCAATACAGAAAAATAGAACATAGAAGCTTGTTCCACTGCCAGATGGAAAGAAACCAGTTGGGTGTAAATTGGTCTTCTCCATTAAACATAAAGCAGATGGGTCTATTGAAAGATATAAGGCAAGACTCATGGCGAAGGGATATACACAAACATACGACATAGATTATCAAGAAACTTTTTCACCTATGGCGAAACTGAATATTGTCAGGGTTTTGCTGTCTCTTGCGACAAACCTAGAATGGCCATTGCATCAGTTTGATGTAAAAAACGCCTTTCTTCACGACGACCTTGAAGAGGAGATTTATACGGATATTCCACCGTGTACACGGGCTTCCTCAAAGACAAGGGTGGTGTGTAAGTTAAACGATCTCTATATGGCCTAAAAAACAATCACCTCACGTATGGTTTGGATTGGTTTAGCTTGGCCATGAGAAAGTATGGTTTCTATCAAAGTAACTCGGATCATACTCTTTTCTTGAAACGACGACGACGTGGAAGGTAACTGCATTAATAATTTATGTGGATGACATGATTATCACAGGGGATGACTCGGAAGAGATCGCTAGACTCGCAAAAAGAGATTGGCAAATGAGTTTGAAATGAAGAATCTTGGGGTCTTAAGTATTTCTTAGGGATTGAAGTAGCGGATCAAGGAAAGGTATATTTCTTTTTCAAAGGAAATATGTGCTAGATTTATTGTCTGAGGTGGGATTGCTAGATTGTAAACTAGTAGATACTCCAATTATTCAGAATCACAAACTTGGAGAGTATCCAGATCAGGTGCCGACGAATAAAGAGAGGTATCAAAGATTAGTGGGCAAATTAATCTATTTATCCCATACCCGTCCGGATATTGCTTATGCAGTGAGCATAGTTAGTCAGTTTATGCATTCACCTAGTAAAGAACATATGAATGATGTGGTTCAGATTCTTCGTTACTTAAAGTCCGCCTCCAGGAAAGGGCTTTTATTCACAAATCTATAATCATCTTAACATCAAGGTTACATGATTCAGATTAGGCGAAGTGTCTCTCGACAGAAGTCTATAAGCAGTTACTTCACCTTTGTAGGAGGCAATCTCGCCACGCGAGGAGCAAAGCAAGCAAAAGGTGGTGGCATTATCTAGTGCTGAAGCAGAGTTCAGAGGAATGGCCAAAGGACTATGTGAACTCCTTTGGCTTAAGAGGTTATTAACAGAAATTGGCTTCGTTCCGAAGTCCGAAATAAATTTGCATTGTGACAATAAGGCAGCCATAGATATCTCTCATAACCCAGTGCAACATGATCGGACTAAACATATTGAGGTAGATCGACATTTCATCAAAAAAAATCTTAAAGTTAAGATAATTCGATTTCCGTTTATTAAATCTGAAGACCAGCTGGCAGATATACTTACGAAGGCAGTGTCTAGCAGGATTTTCTATAACTCACTTGACAAGTTGGGCATCGATGATATCTTTGCACCAACTTGAGGGGGAGTGTTGGCGCGAGTTGTCAATTAAGAGAAACTGTAGGAGTAATCTAAGCTGCTGATTTTGTAACCAGATTCTTAGCCTAAGATTATGTATAGCCTAGAATAGTTTTATGGTAGGTTGTTTCCTTTGTACATCTATATATAGGGTGTTGGTATTCATTCAGTATATATGAAAAAGTGAAGAGAAAAATTATATACTTTTGTCCACAAAATATTTCTGTTGTCTCTGTTCAACATGGCTTAGTAGCTAGGAGAACAAAATTGTTGAGAGGGTCAAGACCTTTTTGGATGAGAATGACATTGACAGTATTGTAGAACCCACTCAGGCATGTGACGTCAGACGGCATAACCTGCCACGTGTCACTACCCAAATGTGCCACATGGACTTTGACCCCTACTCACTATAAAAAGGGTCATGATTTGATATTTGAGAGATTATTCAGCTCACTTAGTCTAGAGAGGAAATATTATCTGCTTACTGTCGTGTCGTTATCGCATGTTTTCCTCCCTTTAGGTCTCTTTATTCAGCCTATTCCTGCCTTCATGCATCTTTCGTCTCTCCAACTCAACCTCACTAATCGACTCCGGACTTACATGACTCAAGTTGTTATCGTTAATGTTAGGATATTGATTAAATTCAAATAATGTATGATGGGTTTTCAAAACGTGTCTTCCATTTTTTTCATGGTGGAGCTTTAGTCATGATGATTAAATTAGTGGAGCACCAAGACTAATGATGGACGTAGGTGTGAGTAGTGGACATAAGGCTCCATTTTTTGAATTAAAGAGATGGTAGATATATAGAAGATTAATGATGAAGGTAGGTGTGGGTAGTGGAGATAAGGTTCCATTTTTGAATTAAGGGGTTCACTTTAATGTGAAAGCATTATGGGTGGAGTTGGTGTGTTTGTGAAGCCTATAAATACCTTTCCTTGTTGTAAACCAAATGAATATCTAAAAGTAGATGGATAAGAGGTATCCAAGAGTTAGAGAATTTTGTGTGAGGAGATTCTTTTTGGGAAGAATCATCTTTTTTGTGGATGTGAGAAAATTTCTGAGTGTGAGTTACTGTAATATTATTCACATAGTGAATTTTCTTTGGTTGTCTTTGGCAACGAAAGTGGTTTTTTTCCGATTTGGAGTTTTCCACAATAATTCTTGTGTTGTGTGATTGAATTCTAAATTTTCTATTTTTCTATATCGTAGAAAATTTTCGATTTTTTACTCGAACCTATTGATACCCCTGCAGATCTTGATTTTTTCTATCTGGATTTTTCATATTTTAACACTTTTCGGTACCAGTAGCGGTAATGACTTTTTTGAATTTGGTAAAAATTGAAATACTGAAAATACCAAAATTTAATAATATAATAATTAATAGTTAATGTTTTGTAGTTTTATTTATTAAATAATTTTTTTTATATATTAATAATTTCTATATAATAGTTGTGACGCCCCCAAAAATAGGTATACATCACCCATCTTGAGTCGCCAAATACATGGTACAAAATTCAAATACAATTTAATTATACTGACAATGTGTAAAATACTGACAAAAACATACGTTAGGACTTTTAATACAAATATTATCATCTGACAATATCCACACTCAATTGAGTCCTCATTACAATTACTATCACACTATTTAACGTAATAGTGAGGACTACTAATGCTATCATCCGGATTGTCAATCCGCTCCCCGACTTGTCTCAAATTTATATTCTCATTTCCTAATAGAATAAAAACAAGGAAAGGGTGAGCTCAACTAGCCCAAGAAGAAATATTATGACTAAGATAATGCGTAATAAATTATCATTAGTCTTCAACAATGTTAAACCGATAAAATATAATAGACATCAAGTTTAACTGCAATAACAACAAGCAATCTATTAAAAGAGTCAGTAGAGAATAAAATCTACTATCTTTTATGATTTAAAAGGTTTTCATCACTTTTATCATTGGGACTCAACTTAATAAATAATTCATATCATCCCCGCACTACTACTGACGATGATATTCATTAAGATCACAACCACAAATTATCCATTACCATGCGGGCGAGGATATGCGTGTATTCATCAATGGTCATGATCATGCCATAAAATAATTCATCTTTGCACCCTTGGTCAAGAGAATCCATAGCCATAATCATACCAAAAACCGTCCATCAATGCACTACGAATCAATGAGGACTTTTTCCACATCATTTGTAACATTACTATTATGATTATACCGAATAATCCTCGGTCATAATCATACCAATTCCATCTATGCACTTCATGCCACGAGATGACTTTCAACATAATATAAACATGAGGATGATGACAATGACATAATAATTCAATAAAACAGTTCAAGAATTAATTTATCCGAGAACTAATAACGTCCCAAATTGTCAACATCATACTTCTTTGTAGAGTAAAATTCAAGAATGCTCGTAAGAATATTTCTATGAAAGATATTTGGATGAAGCGCAAATATCAAGGATATTCCACTAATTTCATGGAGTATAGAAATCAAAACTTTAACCAATTGAGTATAATAAAGAATGGAATAACAAAAGAAATCACCGTAGGCGTGATGATATCCTTGCATGCATGAGGTTATTCCAATGAATAATAAATAATCGGAACCAGTCATTAAATAGCGCACGCATGTGATATTCCAACGAATAATAAATAATGGAACCAGTCGTATGTAAACGCACGCATGTGATATATTAAACGAATAATAAAGAATAGAATAACAACGAATTCACCATGATGCGATAGGCCATCAAAAAGCAAAAGTTATTCCAATGTAATAATAAATAATGGAACCCAATTCATGCGTAACGCGATGCATGCGAGGATATTCCACGGAATAATAAAGAATGGAATAATAGAAGAATTTCACCATGTATGCAGATTATTTACGCGTATGTGTTATTCCAACATAATAATAAAGAATGGAATAACGTAAGAATTTCACCATGAATGCGGTACTTGGCGTATGCGTTATTCCAACATAATAATAAAAATGGAATAATGTAAGAATTTCACCATGTATGCGGATTTGGCATATACGTTATTCCAACATAATGATAAAGAATGGAATAATGTAAGAATTTCACCAAGTATAGGGTAGCTTCACAGATATCTGAGTTATTCCAATGAATAATAAAGAATGGAGTAATGAAGTTCTCTTCATGAATACGAAAAGAAATAATACCCTTACGAGTAAACAAATAATATCCCTTACCTTATAAAGAAAAGTACTCTTCCAGCGGGTAGGCGGGATATACTTGAAGAAACTTGCACTTCGCTAAAAGCTTTCTTAAATGAAAAATACGCTCGATTATAGAAGAAGAATTCTCTCTGCTTTCTCTCTCTAGAGTTTCAAAGAATTCGTAAGAAATAATAAAGGAATGAGCTTCTATTTATAGAAGAATGGATTGAATAAGAATTCAATTTATGAACGGTCCAGATTGATTCACTTTTAAACTGACGGGTCAGTTGATTTAATAAAATATTCTAATAAAACAAAATCTTTTAAATAAAATATAATATATTCTATTTATAATCTAATAAAACGAATAACTTTATAAAAGTATTTTGTTTTATATAAAAAGATTTTACTATCTGAAACACTATGCATAATAAAATATAATATATTCTAATTATTGCCTAATAAAACAAATAACTTTATAAAAGTATTTTGTTTTATATAAAAAAAAATTACTATGCAAAACACTATGCATAATAAAATATAATATATTCTAATTATTGCCTAATAAAAAAAATAACTTTATTAAAGTATTATGTTTTATATAAAAAGCTTTTCTGTTTTATTACATTAATAATACTAATAAAACAAAACTTCATCATCATTATTATAATTCACACTATTAATCGACCAGGTCGTTCCCAGGAAAGAGGGGCTTTCTGTGACGCCCCCAAAATTAGGTATACGTCACCCATCTTAGGTCGCCACTTACATGGTACATAAATTCAAATACACACTTAATTATACATCTGTCGTGTAACATACGACAATACATAACCTGAGAGTTTTAATAGGAATATTGTCATTTAGACAATATCCATACTCAAGGAGTCCTCATTACATTTATTGTCACACTATTTAACAGAATAGTGAGGACTACTAATGTTATCCTCTGGACCATTACTCCGTTCCCCGACTCGTCCCAGCTATATTCTCATTTCCTGAAGAGAACAGTGAAAGAAATGGTGAGCTCAACTAGCCCAGTAAGAAATATTATGACTAAGATAATGCAGAATAAATTATCATTATCCTTCAACAGTGTTAAACTGATAAAATACAATAGACAACCAGTTTAACTGCAGCGGAATATGCAATCCATTAAAAGAGTCAAGTAGAAAATAAAGTCTACTATCTTTTAGGTTTTAAAAGGTTTTCATAAATTTTTATCACTAAGACTCAGTTTAATGAATAAACCACAATATCTAATCATCCCTGTACCACGGTCAAGGATTTTCATCAAATTATCAATGGTCATGACTATACCGAATCACCCCGGTCATAATCATACCAAAAACTATCCATCACTTGCATTACATGTGCCATCGAGGACTTTTATCACATCATTTATAACAAGTCGTGATTATACCGAATGATCCCTGGTCATAATCATACTAAGTTCATCTATGCACGTAAGCCAAAGATAACATATTATAACATGAGGATGATGACAATGACATAATAATTCAATAAAACAAGTTCAAGAATTATTTTATCCAGGAATTAGTAACGTCCAAATTGTCAACAAGATACTATTTTGTAGAGTAAAATTCAAGAATGATCAGAAGAATATTTCCATGAAAAGATACTGGATGAAACGCAAATATTTAGAATATTCTACTAATTTCATGGAGTATAGAAGTCAAAGTTTTAACCAACTGGTATAATAAAGAATGGAATAACAAAGGAAATCACCATGCATGCGGTACTTCGCATAGACAGGTTATTCCAACAGAATAATAATAACGGAACCGGGTCAGGTGAAATTCACACCGACAGGATGATCCAACAAAATAATAAATGTTTGAATAATAATAAACAATGGAACCAGTCCTGTAAAACACACGCATGACGAGGATATTCCAATGAGAATAATAATTGCGAAATAATAAACAATGGAACCAGTCCCAAAAACACACAGCATGTGATATTCCAACGAATAAAAAAAGAATGGAATAATGAGAAGAAGATCACCAAGTATAGTGGATTCGGCGTATCTGAGTTATTCAAATGAATAAATAAGAATGGAATAATATAAGGATTTCACCAAGTATAGGGTATCTGCCATTATCGGAGTTATGTATAGGGTATGCCACTTTTACGAGTTATTCCAACGAATAATAATGAATGGAATAATGAAGTTCTCTTCATGAATAAGAAAGAATAATACCCCTTACGATACAACAAATAATATCCCTTACCTTAGAAAGAACTGAATATTGGAAAAGTGAAGTAGCGAGAATACTTTTCTTCTTTCTCTATAGATTTTCTCTCTATAGCTTCTCTCTATAATTTCTCTCTAGAGTTTCAAAGAATTCGTAAAAAAATAATGAAGGAATGAGCTTCTATTTATAGGAAAATAGAATGCATAGTAATTAATCCATGAGCGGTCCAGTTGATTTACTTTAATCTGACGGTCCATATTTAAAGTAAAATCTTTTAAATAAAATATCATATATTCTATTTATATAAAAACATTTTACTATGCAAACACTATCTGAAACACTATCTGCAACACTATGCATAATAAAATATAATATATTCTATTTATAGAATAACTTTAATAAAGTATTACATTTTATATAAAAAGATGTTTATGTTTTATTACGTTAATAATATGAATAAAACAAAACGTCATTATCGCTTATAATAATTCATATTATTAATCAACAATAATGGAATCAAACCGAGTGACTTCTCACAAAAGCATCAATAATCAATACCGTATATATATATGCAACCACACGTATTCTCGTACTTTTACTACGAGAGTAGTTCAACAAGATCCACTAGAAAACTTCCGCAAGTTATTTCAATAAAATATTTTTGTCGTTTTTTCAATCCGAATAATTACATTGCTGGGTCCACCAATGATTGAGTAGTTATGCGAATATTCCTGCTAAACCCGAATATTCCCCGACCAATCGAATATAACATAACCACTTGCATACTTTGCAAAATTTATAAATATTACCCACAACTATAATATTATCTCAAATTCACACCATAATATTGAAAAATTATTTCGACAAAATTTAAATCTTTATTGATAAAATATGGGGTCTCACAATCTCCCCTCCTTATGGAATTTCTCCCTCGAAATTAGGGTACGTACCTGGTATGATAAGAGGTGAGGATACCTTGAATACCTTTATCATTAAAAATATTAAATTCATCTTCGCAATCCGCCAAAGATATTCATTAACAATTCATCTTTGCACTACAGGTTAAAGATATACAACTGTAAAACCAATAATGCTGAGACGCAGCTTAATAGTATCACGACCACGAATTATCCATGCACTTCTTGGCCAAGGATATTCGTGTTTTCAATCTGATCATGATTATATCGAATAATCCTCGGTCATAATCATACCAAGTCTATCAATGTATTACGGCCAAAGATGACTTTTACCACATCCATGAATTAATATTTCATTCACGAGACTCATTTCAATAATTAATCCATATCATCGAATCATCCCGCACTACGGTCGAGGATATTAATTAGTATCACGACCACGAATTATCCATGCACTACTACCAAAGATAATCGTGTATTCATTAAGATCACGACCACAAATTATCCATGCACTACGTCCCAAAGATAATCGTGTATTCATTAAGATCACGACCACAAATTATCCATACACTACTACCAAAGATAATTGTGTATTCATTAAGATATCACGACCACAAATTATCCATGCACTACTAAGAAAAAGATAATCGTGTATTCATTAAGATCACGACCACAAATTATCCATGCACTACTACCAAAGATAATCGTGTATTCATTAGTATCACGACCACAAATTATCCATGCACTACTACTAAAGATAATCGTGTATTCATTAGTATCACGACCACAAATTATCCATGCACTACTACCAAAGATAATCGTGTATTCATTAGTATCACGACCACAAATTATCCATGCACTACTACCAAAGATAATCGTGTATTCATTAGTATCACGACCACAAATTATCCATGCACTACGACCAAAGATAATTGTGTATTCAATTACTGTTATGATTATACCAACAATCCTCGTCATAATCATACCAAGTCCATCTATGCACTACAAAGCTGTATTTGACTTTCAACATAATATAAACACGGGATAATGATATAAAGAATCAATCAAATGAGATAAAGGATAAATATTAAACCTTTATAATATAATTTATCCAGGATTCAAGAATATCCCCATGTTATCAATCACTTAATAATCTCATAATCTAATATCATTAATATTATAACAATATTTTAATCACTTAAATTTATAAACAATTTATCTCAATTGTTTACGCTTTTACCATATAATGCATTTAATCATTCAAAATGCCATACTCATAAGATATCATCACCAATTATCAAATTTCTCATCAAAAAATATGCATATACTCTATATAGGATTCTCTTGCCATAAAATCCTATTTTCAACTTTTTGTTACTTCACATAACATATTTAACTCATATGTTCATAACTAAACTATTTTCATGAAAAATACCAAATCAGTCCCAAAAATATTTCTTTTCTAGGATTTAGCATAATATAATCCCATAATGAAAATATATTTTTCTCGGAATTTTTAAAATTCATTTACTATTTTTCAAAAATCAATTTCTAATTAATTCCTTAAGAAATTAGCTACCTCAAGTTTAACTCCAAAAATTCCCAAATCTTGGCAGGACCTTACACATGTTAACGTGAGCTTCTAGTTTAAATTTCATGGTCATCGAGGTTATAGAACTCCTAAGTTATAGCGTTTTTTTAAAAACCTAAATATTGAAATAGTCATAACTTGCTCATTTTAAGTCGAAATGAGCTCATTTTTGGACAGGAGGTACTTTATACCATATACCTTCATGTCCCAAAAGGCCAGAATTTTTCTCATAATTTAAGTGGCCGAAACAGCCCTCAAAAATCATGGCAGCAGCTTTTTTTCGTTTTTGCAGCTTTGCACTCCTTTGCTAAAATCAGTCCACACAAAAATCTACAACACCTTTTCCAGTAATTCCACTTGGATTAGTTAGGTAACTCATAGATCTAACTCTAGGACTTGACCACACTCAAAAATTCAAAATATAATAGGAGATATGGTCAATTGAATTTCATGTTACGTTTTTCACCAAAATCTGATTTTCAACTCTTTGTGATTTCTAAGAAACTTTCATGTTTTCACATAATAACCAACATAACTCATCATAACACTTACTAATACTACGTATACCCATGGTTTTCATTAGTCCAATGCTTTTATTATGACTTTTATCATAAACCACGTAAACTGTTCATTTTAGTTGAAGAAATATTTGAGGGTTTAAGAATTGGGTTTTTGTACTGGGGTCAATACAAAATTCGATTTCACGCTCTAGGGTAGGCTAGGAAATCTTCAAGAATACGTCAAGAAATTTATTAATGATAGAAATATCATTCAAAACTGTTATCTTTTCCACATTAAAAGTCCACCAACAATGTTTTATCCCTATAACATCAATCAACAGTTCATGTCCACAATCATGTGAATAACTCAAAGATCATGGTTATACCAAATCACAGTTCTTGTTCATAATCATACTAATAAATTCATCTTTGCACTACAGGCCAAAAATATTCATTAACAGTTCATCTTTGCACTACAGGCCAAAGACATGCAGCTGTATTTTAGAAGAGTCAAGTAGAGCATGATATCTACTGTCTTCTACGAATTAAAAGTTTATTATCAATATTTTATCGCTGAGACTCAACTCAATAAATAATCCACATCACCGAATTATCCATACAGTACGGCCAAAGATATTCATTAGTATCACGACCATGAATTATCCATGCACTATGGGCCAAGGGTATTCATGTTTTCACCAATGGTCATGATCACGCCAAACAACAATTCATCTTTGCACCCTTGGCCGAAGAGAACGCATGATCATGATCATACCAACAACTGTCGCTGAGACTCAGCTTAATAATTAGTATCACAACCACGAATTATCCATGTCATACGAGCCAAGGATATTCATGTAATCATCAATGGTCATGATTATACCGAATAATCCCTGGTTATAATCATACCAACAACTGTTCATCAATGTACTACAAAATAATCGAGGACTTTTACAACATCATTTGTAACATTACGAGCCATGATTATACCGAATGATCCATGGTCATAATCATACCAATCAACAGTTCATCTATGCACGTAAGCCAAAGTTGATTTTCATCACAATATAAGCATGGGGAAGATGACAATGATATAAGAATTTAATTAAAAGAAAGCAAAGGATAAATTTTAAAGATTTATAATTTAATTTATCCAGAATTCAATAATGATCAAATTGCCAACATGATACTACTTTGCGGAGTAAAATTCAAGAATAATATTATATCAAAAATAATTTGGACCGAAAAGAAATCAATTTTTGTCATGAATATTACACCGGGTGAATAGTACCCCATGAATAGTACTTCGGAAATAATACCCCGTGAATAGTACTTTGTGAATAGTACTCGTGAATAGTACCCATGAATAGTACTTTTGTGAATAGTACCGTATAAATGAATAGTACTCATGGACAGTACTCCGGCATGAAAAGCTTAAAATTTAACAAGAATGTGCAGAAAATATCCTTGTAAAACGATACTAGATAAAACGCAAATTTCAAGGATATTTTACGGAGTATAGAAGAAATACTTAAACAAAATGAGGGTATAATTAGGAATACGAGACGAAATAATATTACTCACATACTACAGAGTATGGAAGAAAATATTATTCTTTATGAATACTGAACAAAAATAATATCCCTTACGAATACGAAAGAAATAATACTCCTTACGAATATTGAACGAAAATAATATTCCTTACGAATATTAAACGAAAATAATAAATATTGAACGAAAATGATATTCCTTACGAATATTGAACGAAAATAATATTCATATGAATACGAAAAATAATCTCTCTTCAGAATATGAAATAAATAATACCCCTTACGACTGTTGAACGAAAATAATATTCCTACGAATATTGAACGAAGATGATATTCCTTACGAATATTGAACGAAAATAATATTCATACGAATACGAAAAATAATCTCTTCAGAATATGAAATAAATAATACCCCTTACCTCAGAAGAAGACTGGATACTGGAATAATGAAGTAGCAGACTTCTCTTCTTCTTTCACTCTATAGCTTCTCTCTATAATTGCTCTTGTGAGTCTTAGTGAATTGGTGAGAATGAAGGAAGAATGAGCTTCTATTTATAAGAAAATATAGTTTCGATAATTACACGTTTTGGGGCTCGAAATATTACAGTATAATACCTTCATCTTTTTCTTTATTTTTAATTTAGTCCTGCAAGTATTATCAAACTTGCATCACCTCCCTTAATAGTACACCATGTGAATCAATAGTACACTCATGTGAATCAATAGTTCTATACATGTGAAAAAAAGTTATAGTATACTACCTTCATCTATACCTCCATTTTTAATTTAGTCATGCAAGTATTATCAATCTTGCACCACCTCCCCTAATAGTACATGCATGTGAATCAATAGTACACACATGTGAACAAATAGTTATAAGCATGTAAATTAATAGCAATTAATTGTTCATATATCCGATTAATTATCCGATTGGTCAATATAACCACTAGACATCCATTATTATCGAAATAGATGTCGATTTCCACTAACACTAATAATCCCAACAAAATGGAAATATCAATTTCATCTTTAATTAATACGAACTTATTCATCATTAATATTTTAACTCAAAATATTTAACAACCAGATCATTCCCAGGAAAGAGATGGCTTTCCGATAAGGATTTCTCCCTATTGGCGCGCAATTAGGTGACCAAACCTCTCATCGACAGAACTTTCTATACATCATCAATATTGCAAATAATAATATGAATAACTTTGTCGTCTCAATTATTGATTTAATAATATAAAATATTGATACTGGGACAATAATTGAATCAATAATATGAGAGATATTATGCAGCAATTACTATAACAATAATTGAGTATAACTGAGTGATTTCTCACGTAAACATCAATAATCAATACCGTGTGCTACTATGCAACCACGTGTATTACTGTACTTTTACCCCCGGGTAGTTCAACAGTTTAACGGTAAAAACTTTCGCCGTTATTTTTATAAAAAGATATTTCTGTCGTTTTCTAACTATGACAAAACTTCCGTTGTGGGGTCCACGAATGATTATCTTGAGTCGTCATTTAATATTCTCTGTTAAAACGAATATTCCCTAAACCAAATCTAATATTTTATATCAACTTGCTTATTTTGCAAAATTTTCACATATCACTATTAACTTTAACCCTTTCTCAATTTAACCATTTACTAAATAAAATAATAATTATAAGAAAATTGAATATTTTCATTTCATAAATTCGGGATCTCACACAATATATTTTGTGAACCAAATCTGAACATCTCAATACTCAGTTCGACTAGGTTCATTTACAATTTTACCCAGTCCTAGGCATTTAATTGACTGAACTTTCAGTCGACAAGTTGTGCACATGTTATTTGAATATGGTTATAAATTGTCAATCCGAATGAAATCATGAGTTCGAATTATAATATCTTCTTAGGTCATCTTAGCTCACTACAGAATAACCTAAAAGGTCACGGCTAAAGATATTAATTGTTGGGAAAAATATGCCTCACGATATAGAGAAATAGAAAATTTAGAATTTAGAACACAATCAAACAACACAAGAATTATGGTGGAAAACTCCAAACCGGAGAAAAAACCACTTCTGTTGCCAAAGACAACCACAAAAAATTCACTATGTGAACAATAAAGATAATTTTTTTCAAGAGAATTTCCCCACACAAAATTATCTAACTCTTGGATACCTCTTATCCTTCTATTTTGGTCTGCAACAAGGGAAGGAATTTATAGGCTTCATAAACACACCAACTCCACCATTTAATTCAAAAATGAAGCCTTATGTCCACTACCCACACCTACCTCCATCATTAGTCTTTTATATCTCCACCATCCCTTTAATTCAAAAAATGAAGCCTTATGTCCACTACCCACACCTACCTCCATCATTAGTCTTGGTGCAACACCAATTTAATCATCATCACTTAAGCTCTACCATGAAAATAATGGAAGACACCTTTAGAAAACCAATCATACATTATTTGAATTTAACCAATATCCTAACAATATCCACCTTGGTTAAAATAAAATAATCACCATAGCTTCTGCTATCACTGTCTTCACCAACAGTCATAATTCTCAGTATAGAGAATTATCATACTCCGCCATAAAGAGTACACATACACTCAGAATCAACCATTCAAAAGGTCGAACAAACTTGCTGAAATTATGGTGTTACTTCCACGTTGGCTTTCCAAGAAGTTCACCAGTCATCGACATCAAGATCACCACACACCTTGCATCAATGCCCGTGCAAAAAATTCGCTAGTAGTAACACATCTTCTTTTATGACAACTTTGGATACTAGCTGTAAGACCCCAAATTATTAATAAATGAAATTTATTTTCCTCTATTTATTATTTTGAAATAGTAAGGGTCGATTTGATTAATGTGGATAGTTATGGGTAAAATACTGTGAAATATTTGAATAAGCAGTGGTTATAAAATATTCATTATTGTCGGGGAATATTAGTTTGGTCGTGGAATATTAAATGCTTGTCGGGAATATTAAATGCAATGACGGCGCTAGCCTTTTTTGGGCCCCATAACGGAAAGCGATTGGATGAAGAAAACGACAAATATAAGTTGTTTATAAATAACTTGGCGTAGTTATTCAGATTAATCTTCGTTGGAATACCCGGTGGTTAAAACACACTAATCTGGCGTTGTTGAACAAAGTGGACACATGTATTGCACCAATTATTGATTCTTACGTGAAGGCCTTTACTCGATAATTATTACGATAATTCTTCGTTCAATATTTTATTTTATTGATTCAATAATTGTTGCGTTGATATTTTATATTCTTTCATTGTTTCAATAATTGTCATTACACGTATTTTTTTATTATCGAAGCAATAATTCATATTATCTGAATAATATTATTGGATAACATTATTGGCAATGTCTAGAAAGTTACATCTAAGGAGAGGTTTGGTCACCTAATTGCGCCAAAGATGTGAGAAATTCTTATTGAAAGCCCCTCTTTCTCTGAACCGCGCACGGTTTGTCGATAATGTGATTACATAATATTATTTGTGAATAATTAATTATTGATTTATATGATGAGGAAAATATTGATTTTATGTGGATATAGATGGAGAAAATTTTTAAAATGACAATTGTTGAAAATTAATATTTTATCTTTTTCTGATAAAATAATTCATTTAAATATATTATTTTAATAATATATTAACGGTGATATTTTTACAACGAATGTGGGATATATGAGTATACGAGGAGGAAGAGTATTTTTGTTGCAATAAATGTTTAAAACATGTTAAACATGTCGGTGGACCCCATTTCTTGACTGAAATTTGATTATAGCCTGTAAAATTATCCATATATGAATTTCGGTCAATTTCTATTTAGAATTTGGAAAAACTTTCTTCTATAAAGTTGTAGAGAATTGAATTTCCTATAAAAAGTCGCGAGATTCGAATTTTCTGATAAAATGGCTATTTATTATGAATTATTGAAGTTACGAAGTTCAAATAATTGATTTTTGGAAGTTTTATTTATTTTTATTAATAAAAACGTTTTTATATGTTGTGGGCATATTTAACATGTGCATGGTGGCTGAATTCAGATTCAAGATGTGGGCGTGAATTTTGTTTATATATAATATTATTATATTCAATTTTACGCTTTGGTGTTCTAGCGATTTCCTATAAATAGGGTGCTTGGGTTAGAATTAAAAATCACACCAAAATTGAAGTTTTCTCTCTATATTATCGAAATGTATTCTTGTGAGTATTTTGAGTATACTTTGAGTATTGCTATACGGCAAGTTCAAGTCATAGCTTTATATCCCAGTGTTTTATTAAAGATCTTGTCTTTCGAGGTAAGGATGTTATTTTCTTCTCAAATGATATTATTTCTTCAATATCATTATCTTTGAAATATTGGTTGGAACTTTTTATCAAATTTGGAACTTTTTCATGTCGGGTTACTTATTCATGAGTTCTTATTCACGAGTTCTATTCATGAGTTACTATTCACGAAGTTCTTATTCATGAAGCGTGAAGATATTTTTTTGTGGAATTTCTATCTTTTGGTGTGAGATTCTCATTCACGATACTATGCGACTTTATTCACGAATCTGACACTATTCATAAAAAATGAAAATTTTTCTTTTTTGTCCAAAATATCTATTCTCGAATACTAGCTTTGATTGTATCCATGTTTTGATCATTCTTGAATTTTACTCCACTACGATTACTTATGAAGTATTTTTGAGCTTGGATTGTTTAAAATACTGAATCCTTAATATTTGTTCTTTTGTGTTTCACTAGATTCGTTTTCTTTAAAATATTTTCATCATCCTCGATCTTAAATGATGATATTATTGAATATCTTTGGCCTATAGTGCAGATGAATGATTTCTTGATGAATATCTTTGGCCCGTAGTGCAAAGAATGATGAACAGTGTTGAGATGAACATGACCGATCGATTAATATCTTTGGCTGTGAGTGCAAAGATGAGCAGTGTTTAGATGAACATGACTAATGATTAATATCTTTGGCTTTGTAGTGCAAAGATGAATATTTGATTCGGATGTATGTTGATTGATGTTACTGGGATAAAAGATGAGATGATTTAACTTTTAAATTCATACATAGAAGATAGTAGTTTTGCATTCTCTACTTAACTCTTCTAATGAATTATTATTTTATTGCGAATATTGGTTTAAAAACTTGTTGTCTATTGTATTCTATTAGTTTTTTTCCACTGTTGAAGACTAAGGATAATTTGTTGTATATTATCTTAGTCATAATATTCTTTATCGGGCTAGTTGAGCTCACCCTTTTCCTTTTTGTTCCATTTTTCTTCTCGGGAGGCGAGAATATAGCGAGTACTACCAAGGGGTATGGAATGGAATGAAGGTTCTAGAGAGTTGTTTAGTAGTCCTCACCATTTTTGTAAAATAATGTGTCAATAATTATGATGGGGATTTATTTGCGTGTGGATATTGTCTAGATGGCAATATCTGTATTTAAACTCACAGTTTATATGTTGTAATAATAAAGTTGTAGTTATTTCTGTACCATGTATTTGGCGACTCAGAATGGGTTGGATGGAATGGACCTATTTTGGGGGCGTCATAGTTGGTATCAGAGCTTAGGGATATGATCTCTGGCGGAGATCGGGGAATAGAACTAGGAGGAGAGAGACGAGTAAATCCTTCGCTAGTGTGTCCTACGTAAGCTTATTTGTTAGTTGGTCAGTATATAGGGATATTATGTGATATATTGATTTCCTTAATTAACCCTTGTTTTATGACAGTGATTTGAGAATGTCGAATGAGAATATTAACAATGGAGTAAATGAGACCGTGGAGATGCTGTCTTTTTTACCAACGAGGAGAACGTCCAACAGTGACAATGTACCTCCACATGAACAACACCACTAAGCAGATGATGAACGAGGGATGTTTAGAAGCTTTTTGCGATTCATGTAAAAATCGCATTTAGGAGACTCGTGTTCAAAATCTGAGGAGGAAATGATAGCAATTCACGGGTTGTCACAACCAAGCGCTTCAAAAGAGTTGGGACCACGAATTTAAGGGAAAGCCAGATCCGATCATGGCGGAAACATGGGTCAAGCAAATTACCAAGATATTCGATGTCTTGGGATGCACGAGAACAGAAGGTTCCATTCGCCACCTTTATGTTCGTGGCGAAGCGATTCTTGGTGGGAATCATGAAGCGTACCATCCAATTTGCACTTTCGGCGTATGTCGTGGGAGACGTTTGAAAGCAGTTCAATAACAAGTACTTCCACGAAAGTATTCAAATCATATGAAGGAAGTGGAGTTTATTAGACCGAGAATAACATAACAATGGTGTCGGTCCCAAAGACGAGGTTAATGGAGTTATCCGTGTTTGCACCTCATTTGGTGGAGAATGAGGAACGTATGACGCGGATGTTTACGAGAGGTTTGAAACCCGGCATACGTCGATATCTCATTTCTCATAAATTTTCTCTCTATTCGGATGTTGTCAATGTGGCTCAGTTGTTAGAAGCGAGATAACGAAATACGTTCAACCGAGAGACCATAACCGAGGATCATATCAAGATATAGCGTCATCGAATAACGATAACCAAATAAGAAAGAAGAATACGAGACAAAAGCGGTAACCACTACTGGTGGTAATCGTGGCCATGAAAATAGAAGAAGCGAGTCGGGAGGAGATTTTAAAAGAGGAGATTCAACAAAGACCATTTGAAGACGTCGGCGCCAGATGTGACTAGTTCCAGGAGGAGAAAGACCACCGGTCGTATAAGTTACAAATCTGGGAAAGAGGGATATATCATTGGCCGCCCACAACAGCTTAAAGGTATGCTATAATTGTGGAAAAAAGAAGGACATATCACTCGAGATTATGCGATATCGAAACCCATCCAGTGAGAATGGTGACTCAAAAGGATGTCCCGAAAAAGTCAAAGTCAACGGTTCTGGAAGAAGCGTTTGTCGTGGTAGTCAAAATGCGAGAACCCGAACGAAGTTAGCATGGGTTAGTTAATTATAAATTCTTGCAAAGTTTATACCTTACTAGATCTGGGTTCTACCCATTCTTTTATCTCTCTTGCTTGCGCTCAACGTTTGAACTTGACTACGGAGAAATTAAACTTTGACTTATCTCATGGAGACTCCATTAGGAGAAACTTTCATTACATCCGTTGTTTAAAAATCTTGCTTGATTCAGTTGGCACTATCACATTACATGTTAACCTTATTTCTATAGAGATATTTGCTTTTGATGTGATTTTAAGGTTAACTACTCATCATGCCGAAATTGATTACTTTAAATAAGGTTATAGTTTTCATATTCCTAAGCAACTCATTATTCAATTCAAGAATCAAACCATTATAGTCAAACATTTTCATATCAAGCCATGAAGTCATTCGTTTATTACGGATGTCAAGTTTTCTTAGTCCATGTTATGGATTTGAATAAAGACACGTCGATTTGAATAATATTCTGTTGTTATTTATTTTTCCCGACGTATTTCTGAAGAATTTCTTGGCTTACTCCCAAAGCTTCGATATTAAATTTTGTATCGAATTTGAACCCGGTACAAAACTCATTTCTAAAATCTCATATCGAATGGCTCTATTGAACTTCGTGGAGTTAAAATTCAACTATAAATTTAGTACTGAGCCTTTATCCGGTGACTTCCTTTGTGGAATGCACCGCCGAACTCTCCGTAGGGGACACCATATTAAATGCGATAGTAAAGCGATAGGTGTCATTGTAACGTCTTATCCAAGGTTGGGATATGAGTCACGATTGAGAACAACCTAAGTCGGTAATCAAAATCGTAGCTTTCAGGCTTAGTTGGTTATTATCGGAGATTCGTTGAAGGATATTCTTAAATCGCTATTCCATTAACGCAAATGACTCGTAGAGATACAAAATTCGAATGGAGCAAGGAATGTGGGAAGAGCTTCAAAGAACTCAAGAGGAGACTCATTTCAAAGACATTTCTAACCATGCCATCCTGGAAGCGAACGTGGTAGTACGCGTGTTGAGTAGAAGATCGTTATCTGATCTGAGTACGATATTGTCAAAGACTCATTTCAGTATAATTTACAAATAATAGAGATGGAGATGAAAACTCTAGTTACCCACGTGATGATATCTGAGTATAATCAACTTTAATCGATAAAGTTAAAAATTTTTCAAGCTACACACCGGAAATGATGAATTTGAAGAAGGAGGTCGCAAGAAGTTGTTATTTCAAAAGCGAGAATCGGTGAGGTGAGGAAAGCTCAAACCTTCGATTTATTAATCCATTTGAAATTCTCGATCGAATAGGAACCGTGGCCTATAGACTCGTTTTTACCGTCAAGTATGACGTGTGTTCATAACGTTTTTCACGTGTCGATGTTACGTAAATATGTGGACGACCTCGAACTACGTCGTTGAGTTAGAACCGGAGACGAGATAGCCAAGACTTAACGTATGAAGAGGTACTGTCAAGATTTTGGATAGGAAGGAGCATGTCCTACGTCGAAGGTCATACCACAAGTTAAAGTTTTGTGGAGAGAAACCATGCTATTGAGGAAATGACACGGGAGTTGGAAACGGAAATGAAAGCGAGGTATTCTCATCTTTTCAAACACACCAGTCGTCGTCAATTTCGAGGACGAAATTTCATAAGAAGGGAGGTTGTAAGACCCCAAATTATTAATAAATGAAATTTATTTTCCTCTATTTATTATTTTGAAATAGTAAGGGTCGATTTGATTAATGTGGATAGTTATGGGTAAAATCACGAAATATTTGAATAAGCAGTGGTTATAAAATATTCATTATTATTAGGGAATATTCGTTTGGTCGTGGAATATTAAGATCTTTGTCGGGAAAATTAAATGCGACCAGACAAGCGATCTTTTATGGGCCCCATAACGGAAAGCGATTGGATGAAGAAAATGACAAATATAAGTTGTTTATAAATAACGGCGTTGTTATTCTGAATTATCTTTGTTGGAATACCGGTTGGTTAAAACACACTAATCTGCGTTGTTGAGCGAAGACACTGCAGTATTGCACCAATTATTGATTCTTACGTGAAGAAGGCACTACTCAATAATTGTTACGGTAATTCTTATTCAATATTTTATTTTATTGATTCAATAATTGTTGCGTTGATATTTTATATTCTTTGTTGTTTGAATAATTGTCATTACTGCGATATTTTTTTATTATCGAAGCAATACTTCATATTATCTGAATAATATTATTAGATAACATTATTGGCAATGTCTAGAAAGTTACATCTAAGGAGAGTTTGGTCACCTAATTGCTTGGCGCTATGAAGAAGAGAAATTCTTATTGAAAGCCCTCTTTCTGAGGAGCGCCTCACGGTTGTCGAATAATGTGATTACGTAATATTATTTGTGAATAATTAATTATTGATTTATATGATGAGGTAAGTATTGATTTTATGTGGATATAGATGGAGAAAATTTTTAAAATGACAATTGTTGAAAATTAATATTTTATCTTTTACGATAAAATAATTCATTTAAATATATTATTTTAATAATATATTAACAGTGATATTTTTACAACGAATGTGGGATATATGAGTATACTGAGGAGGAAGAGTATTTTTGTTGCAATAAATGTTTAAAACATGTTAAACATGTCGGTGGACCCCATTTCTTGACCGAATTTGATTATAGCACAGTAAATTGTCCGTATATGAATTTCGTCAATTTTTATTTGGAATTTGGAAAAATTTCTTACAGTAAAGTTGTAGAGAATTGAATTTCCTATAAAAAGTCATGAGATTCGAATTTTCTAATAAAATGGCTATTTATTATGAATTATTGAAATTACAAGTTCTAAAAATAATTGATTTTTGGAAGTTTTATTTATTTTATTAATAAAATGTTTTTTATATGTTGTGGGCATATTTAACATGTGCATGGTGGCTGAATTCAGATTCAAGATGTGGGTGTATGAATTTTGTTTATATATAATATTATTATATTCAATTTTACGCTTTGGTGTTACTAAGCGATTTCCTATAAATAGGGTCTTGGGTTAGAATTGAAAATCACACCGTAAAATTGAAGTTTTCTCTCTATATTATCGAGCGTATTCTTGTGAGTATTTTGAGTATACTTTGAGTATTGCTATACTGGTGCTGAAGTTCAAGTCATAGCCTTTATATCCTGTGTTTAACTAAATCTTGTCTTTCGAGGTAAAGGATGTTATTTTCTTCTCAAATGATATTATTTCTTCAATATCATTATCTTTGAAATATTGGTTGGAACTTTTTATCAAATTTGGAACTTTTTCATGTCTATTCATGAGTTACTATTCATAAGTTCTTATTATTCACACGAGTCTTATTCATTCATGAAGCGTGAAGATGTTTTTTGTGGATTTTCTATCTTTTGGTGTCGAGTTTCTTATTCACGTACTACGACTATTCACGAATCGACACTATTCACGAATCTATTCATCGAAAAATGAAAATTTTTCTTTTAAATCTAAAATATCTATTACGAATACTAGCTTTGATTGTATCCATGTTTTGATCATTCTTGAATTTTACTCCACTACGATTACTTATGAAGTATTTTTGAACTTGGATTGTTTAAAATCTGAATCCTTAATATTTGTTCTTTTGTTTCACTAGATTCGTTTTCTTTAAAATATTTTTCATCATCCTCGGTTCTAAATGATGATATTCTTCGAATATCTTTGGCACAGTAGTGCAAAGATGAATGATTTCTTGATGAATATCTTTGGCCCGTAGTGCAAAGATGAACAGTGTTGAGATGAACATGATGGATCGATTAATATCTTTGGCTGTAGTGCAAAGATGAGCAGTGTTTAGATGAACATGACCAATCGTGATTAATATCTTTGGCACATGAAGGCAAAGATAAATATTTGATTCGGATGTATGTTGATTGATGTTACATGGATAAAAGATAGATTTGATGAACTTTTAAATTCATACATAGAAGATAGTAGTTGCATTCTCTACTTAACTCTTCTAATGAATTATTATTTCATTGCGAATATTGGTTTAAAAACTTGTTGTCTATTGTATTCTATTAGTTTTTTCCTGTTGAAGACTAATGATAATTTGTTGTATATTATCTTAGTCATAATATTCTTTACTGGGCTAGTTGAGCTCACCCTTTTCCTTTTTGTTCCATTTTTCTTCTCAGGAGGCGAGAATATAGCGAGTACTAGTCGGGTATGGAATGAAGGTTCTAGAGAGAGTTGTTTAGTAGTCCTCACCATTTTGTAAAATAATGTGTCAATAATTATGATGGGGATTTATTTGCGTGTGGATATTATGCAGATGGCAATATCGTATTTAAACTCACAGTTTATATGTTGTAATAATAAAGTTGTAGTTATTTCTGTACCATGTATTTGGCGACTCAGAATGGGTTGGATGGAATGGACCTATTTTGGGGGCGTCACACTAGCGGCATGCTATGAGTTCATACTCTTTCAAAGAAGATCAGGATCGTCTCCCTCACCATAAGTAGACACAATGTTGACTTCACCGTCAGATCTTGACTTGGAGCTATTTGTCGAATGAGCTCCACCTTTCGAACAATTTTTTTTAGGTGTCCAGATTGTCCACACCTCCAACAAATCGGTTTCTTGTTCATAGAGTTATTCTTCTTCCAGTTTCCAGCTACCATCAAAGCTGCGTTTTCAGGTGAAACACCATATCCACCGCTCAACCTCTTCTTTTCAGAGAAAAGTTTAGCAGTAACTTCTGAGAACACAATTTTCTCCTTCCTTGAATCAAAATGGGCTTCATTAGTTCGTAAGAATTTGGAAGAGACCAGATGAGCCTCAACGCTATATCCTCATCATCCATATTTACTCCAATGGATTCTAGTTCAGAGACGATACCATTTAAGACACTCAGATGGTCAAAATTGGATGTGCCTTCATTCATACACAAAATATGAAATTGCTCCTTGAGATATACCCGATTGAAGATGCCTTTTGCTTGATACATTTCTTTAAGCTTCTCCCAAAGTTCCTTGGTTTTTGAAATTCCTTGAACATTAGCAAGAACACTTTTGGCCACAAATAAGCGAATCATGCTCGCAGCTTTCAAACATTGCATCTTGTTTGCTAGAATCAGGGGTCGGACGCCTCTTCAACGCCTCGAGTAACTTAGATTCATCACATCTTTAACTTGAATTTGCCACAAGTCAAAGTTGATTCTCCCATTAAATTCAATTATCTTATGGAATTAGATTTCTGATTGAATCAATTTTGAACTTTTTTCTTCTGATCGACTCAATTTGTACTCGATTTTACTAACAAAAGTTTAAAAAAATGTTAAGTCGGGTTGAAACAACGAACGATACTACTAAGCAATTTGAGTTGTCGAAAAAAGGCTATGTGATAATTAGTATGCGACGTGGCAGTGATCTTTGGGGATTTGAAGGAAAATTTTTATAAAAAAATGGGAAAAAATATTTTAAAGTATTATATAAATTTAAAAAATTAGCCAAAAAAATAAGAAATAAATAAAAAATATATTTAATTATTTTAAAATTAATCTGTTAATTTTTTTTATTTAACAAAAATTGTGTTTTTAATTATTTTTATTAAAAAAAACAGTGCTATTTTTTATTATTAAAAAAAGTGCATTTTTTTTTTTTTTAAAATATTTATTTTATTATAAAAATGCGTAATAATTTTTTAAATACAAATAAAAAACAATTATTTTATTAAAAAATTGCGTTTAATTTTTTTTATAAAATTATTTAAAAATTGCCCTTTTTTATTTTTTATAAAAAACTCGCATTTTATTATTCATTGTCACTAAATATCTTAATTTTTTTTATTAAAAAATGCGCTTTTTATACCTTAGTTTTATTAAAAAATGCGCTTTTTTATAAAATAAAAAAGCTCGCTTTGTTTAATAATTTTTTATTATTAAAAAATTAAAACGCACTTTTTTTTAATAGAAAATAAATATTTTGAATAAAAATAAAAATGCACTTTTTTTTATTAAAATAATTAAAACTCACTTTTTTTAATAAACATAAAAATGCGCTTTTTTATAAAAATAAAAAAGGGCAATTTTTAAATAATTTTATTAAAAAAATTAAACGCAATTTTTTAATAAAAATAATTGTTTTTTTATTTGTATTTAAAAATTATTACGCATTTTTTTAATAAAATAAATATTTTTAAAAAAAAAAAAAAATGCACTTTTTTTAATAATAAAAAATAAATATTTATATTTTTTTAATAAAATAATTAAAAACACAATTTTTGTTAAATAAAAAAATTAATGATTAATTTTAAAATAATTAAATATATTTTTATTTATTTCTTGTTTTTTTCGCTAATTTTTAAATTTATATAATACTTTAAAATATTTTTCCCATTTTTTATAAAATTTTCTCCAAATCCACAAAGATCACACGCCACGTCAAGATACTAATTGTCACATAGCCTTTTTTTGGACAACTCACCGCTTAGGTATCGTTCGTTCTAAGTCAACCTCGACTTAACGGTTTTTTAAACTTTTGTTAGTAAAATCGAATAGTACAATGAGTCGACCAGAAGAAAAAAAAAGTTCAAAATGACCCATTCAGTAAGTCGAATTTATAAGACAATCGGAATTTAATGGGAGAATCAACTTTGACTTGGGCAAATTCAAGTTAAAGATGTGATGAATCTAAGTTACTCGAGGCGTTGAAGAGGCGTCCGACCCCTGATTCTAGCAAACAAGATGCAATGTTTGAAAGCTGCGAGCATAATTCGCTTATTTGTGGCCAAAAGTGTTCTTGCTAATGTTCAAGGAATTTCAAAAACCAAGGAACTTTGGGAGAAGCTTAAAGAAGTGTATCAAGCAAAAGGCATCTTCAATCGGGTATATCTCAAGGAGCAATTTCATATTTTGTGTATGAATGAAGGCACATCCAATTTTGACCATCTGAGTGTCTTAAATGGTATCGTCTCTGAACTAGAATCCATTGGAGTAAATATGGATGATGAGGATATAGCGTTGAGGCTCATCTGGTCTCTTCCAAATTCTTACGAACTAATGAAGCCCATTTTGATTCGTGGGAAGGAGAAAATTGTGTTCTCGGTTATCGCTAAACTTTTCTCCTCGAAAGAAGAGGTCGAAAGCGGTGGATATGGTGTTTCACCCGAAAACGCAGCTTTTGATGGTAAATTGAAACCGGAAGAAGAATAACTCTATGAACAAGAAACCGATTTGTTGGAGGTGTGGACAATCTGACACCTAAAAAAATTGTCCGAAGGTGGAGCTCATTCGACAAATATTTCCAAGTCAAGATCCGACCAAGTGAAGTCAACATCAGGTCTACTTATGGTGAGGGAGACGATTCGATCTTCTTTGAAAGAGTATGAACTTCATAAAGATGCCGCTAGTATCCAAAGTTGTCGCGAAGATGATGTGTTACTACTAGCGAATTTTTGCAGACGGGCATTGATGCAAGGTGTGTGGTGATCTTGATGTCGATGGTAGTGAACTTCTCGAAAGCCAACGTGGAAGTAAAGACCATAATTTCAAATTTGTTCGACCTTTTGAATGGTTGATTCTGAGTGTATATGTACTCTTTTATGGCGTGGAGTATGATAATTTCTATACCGAGAATTACGATGTATGAAGAAAGGATGATGATCAAAAAGGTGGTGATTATTTTATTTTAACCAAGGTGGATATTGTTAGATATCTTAAATTCAAATAATGTATGATTGGTTTTCTAAAGGTGTCTTCCATTATTTTCATGGTAGAGCTTAAGTGATGATGATTAAATTGGTGTTGCACCAAGACTAATGATGGAGGTAAGTGGGGTAGTGGACATAAGGCTTCATTTTTGAATTAAAGGGATGGTGGAGATATAAAAGACTAATGATGGAGGTAGGTGTGGGTAGTGGACATAAGGCTTCATTTTTGAATTAAATGGTGGAGTTGGTGTGTTTATGAAGCCTATAAATTCCTTCCCTTGTTGCAGACCAAAATAGAAGGATAAGAGGTATCCAAGAGTTAGATAATTTTGTGTGGGAAATTCTCTTGAAAAAATTATCTTTATTGTTCACATAGTGAATTTTTGTGGTTGTCTTTGGCAATGTATGGTTTTTTCTCCTGTTTGGAGTTTTCCACCATAATTCTTGTGTTGTTTGATTGTGTTCTAAATTCTAAATTTTCTATTTCTCTATATCGTGAGGCATATTTTTCCCAACAATTAATATCTTTAGTGATGACCTTTTAGGTTATTCTCAGAAGTGAGCTAAGATGACCTAAGAAGATATTATAATTCGAACTCATGATTTCATTCGGATTGACAATTTATAACCATATTCAAATAACATGTGCACAACTTGTCGACTGAAAGTTCAGTCAATTAAATGCCTAGGACTGGGTAAAATTGTAAATGAACCTAGTCGAACTGAGTATTGAGATGTTCAGATTTGGTTCACAAAATATATTGTGTGAGATCCCGAATTTATGAAATGAAAATATTCAATTTTCTTATAATTATTATTTTATTTAGTAAATGGTTAAATTGAGAAAGGGTTAAAGTTAATAGTGATATGTGAAAATTTTGCAAAATAAGCAAGTTGATATAAAATATTCGTTGTGTCGGGGAATATTCGTTTTAACAGAGAATATTCGTACGACGGCATAATCATTCGTGGACCCCACAACGGAAGTTTTGTCATAGTTAGAAAACGACAGAAATATCTTTTTATAAAAATAACGGCGAAAGTTTTTACCGTTAAACTGTTGAACTACCCGGGGTAAAAGTACTGATGAATACACGTGGTCGATAAGAAGACACTGCGGTATTGATTATTGATGTTTACGTGAGAAATCACTCGCTTATACTCAATTATTGTTATAGTAATTCTTTGCGTAATATCTCTCTATATTATTGATTCAATTATTGTCCCAGTATCAATATTTTATATTATTAAATCAATAATTGAGACGACAAAAGTTATTCATATTATTATTTGCAATATTGATGATGTATAGAAAGTTCTGTCGATGAGAGGTTTGGTCACCTAATTGCGGCATGATAGGGGAGAAATCCTTATCGGAAAGCCATCTCTTTCCTGGGAATGATCTGGTTGTTAAATATTTTGAGTTAAAATATTAATGATGAATAAGTTCGTATTAATTAAAGATGAAATTGATATTTCCATTTTGTTGGGATTATTAGTGTTAGTGGAAATCGACATCTATTTCGATAATAATGGATGTCTAGTGGTTATATTGACCAATCGGATAATTAATCGGATATATGAACAATTAATTGCTATTAATTTACATGCTTATAACTATTTGTTCACATGTGTGTACTATTGATTCACATGCATGTACTATTAGGGGAGGTGGTGCAAGATTGATAATACTTGCATGACTAAATTAAAAATGGAGGTATAGATGAAGGTAGTATACTATAACTTTTTTTCACATGTATAGAACTATTGATTCACATGAGTGTACTATTGATTCACATGGTGTACTATTAAGGGAGGTGATGCAAGTTTGATAATACTTGCAGGACTAAAATAAAAAATAAAGAAAAGATGAAGGTATTATCTTTGTAATATTTCGAGCCCCAAAACGTGTAATTATCGAAACTATATTTTCTTATAAATAAAGCTCATTCTTCCTTCATTCTCACCAATTCACTAAGACTCACAAGAGCAATTATAGAGAAAAGCTATAGAGTGAAAGAAGAAGAAAGTCTACTACTTCATTATTCCAAAGATCCAAATCTTCTTCCGAGGTAAGGGGTATTATTTATTTCATATTACAAGAGATTATTTTTCGATTCGTATGAATATTATTTTAGCTTCAATATTCGTAAGGAATATCATCTTCGCTTCAATATTCGTAGGAATATTATTTTCGCTTCAACAATGTAAAGGGGGTATTATTTATTTCATATTCAAGAGATTATTTTTTTCGTATTCATATGAATATTATTTTCGCTTCAATATTAAGTAAGGAATATCATTTTCGCTCAATATTTATTGTTTTCGCTTAATATTCGTAAGGAATATTATTTTCGTTCAATATTCGTAAGGAGTATTATTTCTTTCGTATTCGTAAGGGATATTATTTTTGTTCAGTATTCATAAAGAATAATATTTTCTTCCATACTCTGTAGTATGTGAGTAATATTATTTCGTCTCGTATTCCTAATTATACCCTCATTTTGTTTAAGTATTTCTTCTATACTCCGTAAAATATCCTTGAAATTTGCGTTTTATCTAGTATCGTTTTACAAGGATATTTTCTGCACATTCTTGTTAAATTTTAAGCTTTTCACGCCGTAATCATTGTCATTATGAGTACTATTCATTTATACTTGTATTATTCACAAAAAATTACTATTCATGGGTACTATTCACGCAGTACTATTCACAAAGTACTATTCACGGGGTATTATTTCCGAAGTACTATTCATGGGGTACTATTCACCCGGTGTAATATTCATGACAAAAATTGATTTCTTTTCGGTCCAAATTATTTTTGATATAATATTATTCTTGAATTTTACTCCGCAAAGTAGTATCATGTTGGCAATTTGATCATTATTGAATTCTGGATAAATTAAATTATAAATCTTTAAAATTTATCCTTTGCTTTCTTTTAATTAAATTCTTATATCATTGTCATCTTCCCCATGCTTATATTGTGATGAAAATCAACTTTGGCTTACGTGCATAGATGAACTGTTGATTGGTATGATTATGACCATGGATCATTCGGTATAATCATGGCTCGTAATGTTACAAATGATGTTGTAAAAGTCCTCAGTGGCCTGTAGTACATTGATGAACAGTTGTTGGTATGATTATAACCAGGGATTATTCGGTATAATCATGACCATTGATGATTACATGAATATCCTTGGCTCGTATGACATGGATAATTCGTGGTTGTGATACTAATTATTAAGCTGAGTCTCAGCGACAGTTGTTGGTATGATCATGATCATGCGTTCTCTTCGGCCAAGGGTGCAAAGATGAATTGTTGTTTGGCGTGATCATGACCATTGGTGAAAACATGAATACCCTTGGCCCATAGTGCATGGATAATTCATGGTCGTGATACTAATGAATATCTTTGGCGCATCTTGTATGGATAATTCGGTGATGTGGATTATTTATTGAGTTGAGTCTCAAATGATAAAATATTGATAATAAACTTTTAATTAAGTAGAAGGCGGTAGATATCATGCTCTACTTGACTCTTCTAAAATACAAATTGCATGTCTTTTGCCACAGAGTGCAAAGATGAACTGTTAATGAATATTTTTGGCCTGTAGTGCAAAGATGAATTTATTAGTATGATTATGAACAAGAACTGTGATTTGGTATAACCATGATCTTTGATGTTTCAGGTAAAGACGGGTGATGAAAATTATCTCCGTCCTGGGTGCGAAGAGGAATTTAGAATCACAATTATGATTATGAGTTATTCACATGATTGTGGACATGAACTATTGATTGATGTTACAGGGATAAAACATTGTTGGTGGACTTTTAATGTGGAAAAGATAATAGGCTTTATGGTCTATTTGACTCTTCTAATGGATTGCTCGTTCCGCTGCCACTATGGTTGAAAAGTTTTATCATCTATCATATGTTCTAAATCTCTGATTTATTACTGACGAAGGCTATTATTAATTTAATTATCTTTAGTCATGATATTATTTACTGGGTTAGTTGTGCTCACCCTTTTGCTTCACAATTCCTTTCAGGTAATAAGAGTGTAGCTGGGTCGAGCGGGGGTAACAGGAGAATAAAACGATGGTCTATAGCTGTTGAAGTTTTCCCTAAAACAGTACGGAAATAATTTTATTGAGAATTTTAGATGAGTGTGTCGTATTTTATACGTCATTTTAACCATTGATTTTGGTGAACCGAATAGGGTGAGGTGAACCCAACTTTGGAAGGGTGTTTTGCCACTATCATACAAGATGTCTAATGACGATTTACTTCGTGTTATTATAAAGATGTTGTCAGCATACACGCACTTCTTTGATTATATCTATGAAAGCACTACCTATATAATATTGGAGTTTGGTTGAAATATAATTCTCAATTGGAGACAATGGAGATAATTATATGTCGAGAAGACTCACCATTGGAAAGAACATGATAGTAATCTTCTCGTTTTTTTTGGGTCTATTGGGTCAACCAATGATAATTCTCGAGTCATATGATATCTATCATAACTTAGATGCATGGCCTCCCATGTACGAAGGTTTTCTTGAGCATTTTTCAAATATTTTAATTTCTAAAACAGTTATTGATTGTACTTTTATGTAAAGTACCATTGTAAGGTGTTGTGGTCGAGGCACCATGAGAGTTACATATACTCGTAATCTGCACAACAGTTCAATAGTTGTATAAATGAAGTTTGTATTTGATTTCTGTAGTGTGATATCTGGCGACTCAGAATGGCTCGTGTGGACCTATTTTGGGGGCGTCACATATTGAGTATGAAATAAGGTTTGATTGAGGCTCGTTTAGCTACCGAGTCGAGCACGACCTTGAATCGAGGCCGAGCAGTTTGAACTTTTTGAACGAATATGATCCAATAGAAAATTGCAATTTGAGGAAGTTCGAGTAATTTATCGAACTTTAAAATTTGCTCATATTTGAATTATTTATATTTCGAGTCGTGCTAGAATCGGCTTAAATGCTTTTTTTTGTCAACATACTTTTATGTCAACTTACAAGTGAGTCACGTACTCTGCACAACAGTTCAACAGTTGTATAAATGAAGTTTGTATTTGATTTTCGTAGTGTGATATCTGGCGACTCAGAATGGCTCGTGTGGACCTATTTTGGGGGCGTCACATATTGAGTATGAAATAAGGTTTGATTGAGGCTCGTTTAAGCAATCGAAATCGAAAGCACGACCTCGAATCGGTAGCTGCGGTTTGAACTTTTTGAACGAATATGATCTAATAGAAAATTGCAATTTGAGGAAGTTCGAGTAATTTATCGAACTTTAAAATTTGCTCATATTTGAATTATTTATATTTCGAGTCGTGCTCAAATCGGCTTAAATGCTTTTTTGGTCACTGTACTTTATGTCAACTTACAAGTGAGTCACGTACTCTGCACAACAGTTCAACAGTTGTATAAATGAAGTTTGTATTTGATTTTCGTAGTGTGATATCTGGCGACTCAGAATGGGTCGTGTGGACCTATTTTGGGGGCGTCACATATTGAGTATGAAATAAGGTTTGATTGAGGCTAGTTTAGCTACCGAGTCGAGCACGACCTCAAATCGAGGCCGAGCAGTTTGAACTTTTTGAACGAATATGATCCAATAGAAAATTGTAATTTGAGGAAGTTCGAGTAATTTATCGAACTTTAAAATTTGCTCATATTTGAATTATTTATATTTCGAGTCGTGTTTTCGATTCCAAACCATGCTTTTTTTTGGTCACTTGTGCTTTTATGTCAACTTACAAGTGAGTCACTCAACTATTTTTTTCTTACATTCAACTCACTCAACTTTTGTTTTCTTACAAAACGTTACAAAATCTATTAAATCATGTTGACTTTAAACGGTTTGACCACATAAGAGAGAGAAAGCTGACATGGAATAGTGACGTGTAAAAAAGAAATATTTATTAAATCCTAGTCATTACACACAAGCTATAGCCCACCCATAAAAAACAAGTATACCCATGTCCACCCAGCCCAGCAAACTCGACCCGACCCAACTACCATAATAATAAAAAACTAAAAAAAATAAATCCAACAATGTCAAAAAAATAAATCCAAAACCAAAGTAACGTCATTTTATCTTCAAAGTAGATCATTTTATCTTCAAATAATTCAAAACTAAAAAAATCCAAACTAAAAAAAACTAATAATTCAAGTCCCCATTCACCTCCTTCACACTTTCCTCCTCCCTTTCCGTCTCCTCTTCTCCTCTGTTCCATCCTCTCTGCCATTTTCACCTCCTTCACACTCTCTTTCCTCCTCCCTTTCTGCCTCCTTTTCACCTCATGCGTCGCCGCTCTAGCATCAGTTTCTCTCTACCAAGGCACGGCTTGGCACGAGCGCCGTCGTCCCGTCCACCACTCTTTCAAATACTTCGTCCGCTACGCCCTCTATGACCCTTTGTTTTTTCTTGAAAATCCAAAATGTCATCAAGAAATCAAAATCCCAGATGAAGAAATGGCACACGAAGAAGAAGACCCGGATGAAGAAGAAGATCCGAGGGCTTTTAGATCATGGGGGCTTCTCTGTAAAAGATTAGTAGGGGGTTTGAATCGAGTGTGGATTTTGTAGTTATGATCTGGAATGGTAGAGTTTTAGGGCTAAAGGCTTTGGGGTTCGGATCTTGGTGATCTTAATCATCATCGTTATTTGGGTCTAAAGAGTAGCAAAGATCTAAGATTTTGGGTAGCAAAGATCTATGATTTTGGGTTTATGGATTATTTGTTTTTGAAACTTTAATGTAAATAGATAATTTTGTTTGGAGAGAAGAAGATGATGAACATTGGGGAGTTATTTTGGTTGGAAATTCAGATGGAGAAGATGAAATTTATTTTGATATTATGTTTAATTTATTATATTTTTGAATATAAATTATTGAAATGTTTGCTCATTTAAGTCTGCAGAGTGACTAAATTAATCGTTCATTCAAGTCCGTGGTTGCTTCTGATTATCGGTTTTGATCAAATAGCTTAATGAAATGAGAGAGAGAAAAGTGTATGACATTTAATAAATGTAAAAAATTCATTTGAAATAATATTTAAGTCTTACCTAAAAAATTATTTTCAATTAATTACAAAAATAAATAAAAAAAGTATTTTTTCCATGTTTTTTTCTTAATTTTTTTTTTATTTTAAAAATTTCTTTCATATTCCCTTAATTTTAATTAGCTTATTTTTAGTTTTTATGTCTTATAATTTCCTTAATTATATTTATCTATCACTTGATTAAATAAAAAATAATTTGATATTAATTACAAAAATAATTAAATATATGTTTCATTTTTTTTTTGTTTTTTTGGCTTAACATTTCTAATTTATATTATACTTTAAAATATTTTTTTCATTTTCTTCATAAATTTTTCCCTCCAAATCCACATATATGAAGGCCATGTAGGATAATGTTTGACACAAAAACTTTTTTTTTTACAACTCAACAGCTTATGTATATTTCTGTTTAAAGTCAACATGATTTAACGAATTTTCTAACGGTTTGTAAGTAATAAAAAGTATAATGAGTTAACTGTAAGAAAAAAGCGGTTGAAAGAACTCACTAAAGTTGACATAAAAAGATGATGACAAAAAAAACATTTAACCTCGCTTTCGAATTGAACTTTTAGTCCAAAGAAAATCTGCAGAATGTTCATTTGACTGTTTCTTTCATTTTACGAGAACTTGGACTTGGTGATTGACATATTTAATAACATTTAAACATTAAAGTTTGCTAAGTGTTTATGATAGACCATTTCTGGAAAAAACCCAGTTGACTTTTGTAGACTCCAACATGGATGTTGCCCTCCTCCTGTTTTTTGTTGGTAAATATTGCCATCTCTTGGTTCAAGAACTATAACCCAATAGGGCCGGTACCCTTTTGTGCCTCATAGGATTGACTAATCCCGGGTTTAAGAGAGGGTCTTTTGTAACTTCTGACATAAAGATGGGCAGATGGGGATTCTTTTACTCTTCGCTGAGACTGGAGAACTCTATGTTAATAGTGAAAAAGTAGGGACGCGTTCTATTGATTTCTATTGTCTCTCTTTCTTGTTGGAAGTTTAAAACAAGCTTAACTAAAAATAGGGAGAAACCTTAAAGATTTACAATCTAGTCAATTGATAAAAAATACTCTAGTAGTTCTCATTATTATGTAATATTAATGTGTTCATTGTATAAAATTTACTCAACTCTACAAAGCCTTATATTTCAACGCTTTACTGCTTGAATTCCCAGATGATTTCGTTTTCAATTTTCACCATATTTGAATGCTCTCTCTATCTCTCTGTTTTGCCGAAATTAAAAACAACTAGATTCTTGTTATTTAATCACTCTCTTCCTATCCGTTCCCCTTTTCTGTTGCACTTACTTCCTTAATATATTTAAGTGCAGTAGCTAGGTGGATTTGTAATTTCTCATTCAGCTATTTGCAATTCATGCAACAGTAATACTTATATAGAGGCATTGTCATACGTTTGCCATACCTGCAGAAATTTCTAAATTCTTGAAATGTGTCAGGGATTGACGGTCTTGTTCAGTGGCTTGACGACACATCATATTCAAACACCACCTTTTCGTGGAACATCCTCCATGGTCTGTTTTAAATGTAAAGAAAGTCTGTATTTTATGTGTTAATTAGTTTATACTAACAATTGGCAACTGATTTCTACAGGCAATGGCATGATCCAGCAGGATATTACAAAATCATCCAATTACTACGTATCAGTGGCCAATTTGAACTCAGAAATTTTGGAGGTAAATCTGTTATAAAATGCATCTACTCTATTGAAATGTGTTGATGGGTCATTGTGCAATTGCTTTTTATGACAGACTACAGAATTTATGCATCCTTTTTTTAAGTTTTTGTTCCTCGAGAAGAATTTCTCTGAGAACTAGATGAGAGATGGTCATTCCCGTGTCTCTGTGCTATTTTTTTCTTTTCCCGTTAGTGGAATTTTGCACTGCATCCAACTTTTAATTAGAAAGGACAAAGAATTAATAAAATATTTTTTGGATTGACTAAAGTTGACAAAGGGGTTTCAGAGCGAAGCATTGACGAGAGGTATTTATAGGAAGAGTCGAAGATGGGTGCAGTTAATTGGTCATTTGTAACCCTCAATAATTAATTAGTCAGTTGCATGGAAGAGATGCTATGTTATACAGGGCCAGCGCTAATGTGCATTCCTGCAACATAAATGGTTTTAGTGGACTAGAGAAAACAAGTTTTAAGTTAATTAGGGTGAAAACAAGTTTTAAGTTAATTAGAGAGATGGAATAATATAACTTTTCTACACGACTTTATTGAACCATTAGTTATCTTGTTTCTTTTACTATCATCATTGACAATTATTTGGTCTTTTTTCTCCCCTGGCATTTTCACCTATTTCCCTTGTACTTAAGGCGGTGCTCAAGTGTATCCTGGTCATTTAATTTATTTTGAATCATCTTATTCCTTTTAGAACCTTAATCTTTTGTTGCTTGCTTCTTTAAACAGTTGTGATGTTTAAATCCTTTAACAATTCTCCACTGTTCACTCACATTTAACTATATGTCGACAGATACAGTTGAACCTCACAATAAGGGCTTTAGTTTATAATACATCTAAGGCATATTACAATTGTTCTCTGGCCCATGGTGAATGTAGTTTTACGATTTCCTTTTCCAATGGAAATGCAGCTGTTTTAACCACTCCAGGTACTAAGGTAAGTCTTTTTCCCCCTTTTCCCCAATGGAAGTGCGTTGCAAGAAATAATTTTAAATATAAAAAATTAAGCATTGGTATTCTTGTACCCTTCCTTTTTGTTCTCTTGGTCATCGTGATCAGATTTTCTTGCAACTCGTGTTTATGTATTCTACAATCCTCCATTACTAGAAACGTGGAATCAGAAAGTTAAAAGTTTTTTTCTTGTGCACAAACCTTATTTGATTGAAATTCATATTTGTGATATAAAATAATATGCATCCAACAAAATATGACTATTGTGAGTAGGACTTGGGCCAGAAATGCTCACTATTTTTTCTTACAAATATGGCATGCATGATTTCCTGTCAATTATAAAGTATGTTCTATTGTTCTGGATACACTTCATACCATATACAAAAATCTGGTCAAGCATTTCAACAAATCAGCACGTATAATTATATCTATAAACTATGTCTCGAAGGTGTGTTCTTATATGGAACTTGAGTATACCGCTAGGTCCCACCCACCTTTGCTTTGGACAGTATTTTAAAGTATTTCCAAGACATTTCTGGGCAGCATTAATATATTAAACTAACGCTAGTTTATATTTCTTAGGATGCATCTGGTGATGGTTGGTATGTTGAATTGTCCTACGGACCTAGATGGATCACTTATCTTGTTGGCATAGGTACACTATTTCCTCATGGGTGATGCTAGGGGTCTCAAAATTTTGGTCTCAAATGATGTGTCACCATAACATTGGTTGTGTAGATCTCATGTGATTGGATATGCCACAAATTATCGTTAAAATATTCAATGCCGTGTCATTTGAGATGAGACCAAAAATCTGAGACACCTAGCATTATTCTTTCTTCATTCTACAACTCAAAAGTTTCATTATATTTTCTTTTTTAAGTTCCTAAATTTCTTATTGTAGGTGGAACGACAGTCCTCATGTTCTTGGCCTTCCACCTCTTGTACAATTTTCAACATACCCGTGATAATAGAACTGGCGTTCATTATAGAGAAATGGGATCTGAAAGAGCCTCTCTGCTTTCACACAAAGATGATGGTCTGTCAAGTCGGGCTTCATCTTATGATTCTGTCTCTCAAAATGATGAGGATCTCGGTGATGGGCAGCTTAAAGACTGTGCAATTTGCTTTGATGCTCCAAGGAACTGTTTTTTCCTTCCATGTGGGCATTGTGTGGCTTGTTTTGCATGCGGAACAAGGCAACTATTCTCTACCTTTACTTCCAAGTCTTTACTTCAAATCAAGATTTTACTTTATTATAAATAACAAATAGATTAAGTCTAGGTAATCATTTTAACTTAAACCAAGGTATTCCCTGCCCTGACCCTGTGATGAAATCTGGGTAATCATTTGGGACCACCAACATGCGAGACTTGTGCATTAGAGAGGGGGAAAACATTCTGAGAAATGGATGCACATGGTTTAGCTATAGATGTCTTTCGAAATAGCAAGTACTAAGCCATTCTTAAAACTAAGATTCTGGCACGGATTCTTAGTTTATAATTTATAGCTTGTACCACATTAAAATAATGATGAAAAATAATTTTACTTACTTTTAACTTACCTGAGCCTAGCCTTAGCACACAGTGGTTAAGAAATCTTGAATTTGACCCTCTCCCCACCCAAATTGCTATTATGACCAACCTGCCCATTTACTACTGGCATAAAGTTAAAATTAGATTGTCATTCAGAATGAAGGTAGAGGGTCTAGCTGATAGATGTTGTTCGACCCACGAAACTGGAAAAAATTGCTCTTCAAAATGTGCATATGCTGTTTATGTAGCCTAATTGTTATGTATTAAAAGCGGCTTCTGCATTGCCCATATTAATGGAGTAGGAGGGGAGGTTGATGAAAATTTGAAAACAGTTTATATTCGAGTTATGTGTATTCTGCAGGATTGCGGATGCAGCTGGAACTTGTCCTATATGTCGGAGAAACATGAAGAAGGTTAGGAAGATTTTTTTAGTTTGAGCAACATGAAGACTTTCACATTAACCATAGTTACATGGTCACAGCCGGGTTAAAAACTTATAATATATCCAGCCTTCACTTTACGATAGCCTAAGCCTTCAGACATGGTTGGCTTACAACCAGGTATCAAATTATCAATATATTTTCCCTAGAAAACTGGTTGTACCTTTTTATTTATGCATTTCTTTCTCAATTTTTCGTTGCTTATGATTTAGTTACATTGGCATGTTTTTACGTGGGTGGTGTTAGAAAAAATTAGAAATGATTTCTGATAAATGTTTTTACTTTTTAGTGAAATGAACTCTACTATAATAAACTTGTTCAGTTTGTCTTTCTTGAATAATTAAGAAAAATAGTTGTCAGCTGTCCAAGATGATGGCAAGTGGAAGATTGATGAATTATTTTGACTATATATGCGGAGACAAAATCTTGTTGCGATTGTCGCACTAAATCAAATTGATTATGATAAATAGTTTAATAGTATCTACTCCGTCCGTTCTTTAATATTTAATATAAAACGTTTTATAGTTGTACATAAGTATTAAAGAAATCATCGTATAATATTAAATATAATATTAATTATTTATATTAACCTTATATTAGAAAAAAAATATTATTTATTGAACAAAAAATAGTGAGAGAACAAAAGTTATACTCCCTCCGTTCCTTAATAACTGATGTTTTAGGATAGTTCTTTTGTTCCTAAATATATGATGTTCTTGGTTACATTATTTCCTTAATTACCCCTAAATATTTAATACTTTCTTTAATTCTCACTTATTTTTCCAAAGCTACTTTTAATATCTTACCGGTATACTATTTTTAATTCTTATATTTTCTCTTTCCTAACAATGTCTCTCCCACCTTTATCACCTACAATTTAGCTTTTCATTTATCTATGCAAGGGTGTTTTTGGTAATACATAATAATTTTAATGGAGTAATTTTAGGAGTTTTAACTTTCTTAATTTAAGTGTAAAAATCTTAAATGTCATATATTTAAGAACGAAGAAAATATTTAAGGGAATTGTTAAATTATGACGTAAAATGTTATTTTCATGAAAAAGTGTCATTTATAGATCTTATAAATATTTATCATCTACAATTGACACTTTTGTTGCAAAAATAACAAAAAATGTTGTGAATTTAACAATTCCTAATATTTAATAATTACGATATTATTGAAAATTAAACAATTAATAGGAGGCTTCTATCAGTGTTTAGTTCATAGCCTCTAGACTATAGAGAAGGCATTATCAGTCTCTGTGTCTTGCAATTTATCATTACAAGAGTTGCAGTGTAGGTATCATATCATATCATGAGCGTCAAGTAGTTATCCACATTGTTAGTAGGGAGGGAGGGGCAAGGCACCAAGTGGGGAAGGGCATTGGGCGGGATGTGGCGGTTGGCTTCTTGCTAATTCTGTCCCCAAACCAAAAGCATGGTCATCAATTGGGCACCAAAAATATAGTCCTAAACTTATTGAGTACCAGAAAAAAAAAATGCAATGCATTTGCGAAATAGGAGGACTTGAGGTTGAAGTTCAAATCTTTTTTTTTTTTTGCTAAGTTATTATCATCAAATCATTATGATGAGTCTATCTTACTTGTAAGCCTAATGAGAAGAAGAAAAAAAGACAGTTAAATGATATGTTTTGAAAGTAAATGACTGAGTTTTTTCCCTGCTCTATAGAGAACAATTATGAGTATTTAAACATGATATATCAAATTTTATATATTGATATTTTTATTTAATAATTTATTTAATGCAATGGATCAATTCTATTATCCTATTTAATTTCTTGGTGTGGAAAACTTTCACAATATAGTGGGACTCCTAGAATTTTATTGTTCTTATTATTTTCATATTACACAATAGGAAATAAATAAAGGAAATTAATATTTTATAAATAAAAATAATAGTTTTAAAATAATAAATAGACCCCACATTTATGTGAATAAAAATATTAAATTTTATTTGTTAAAATATCAATTTCCTAAATAAATCCTACCCGAGTTTATTACTTAGCATCCTCCGTCTGATTAACAGACGAAATTTCAATCCAACGGCTACAAGCTACTATTTTCTATCAAACCCATATTTAAGAAAGAATCCTCCCCACGTCTCTCTCTGCTTATTTCACCTCCTTCGCCCCCCTCTTCAACCTCTTCTTTCTTAGGGTTTACTCATTGGTGTAAAAAAAAAACCCATTCATTTGGAAACTAATCTCTCCTACAGCAGACCAGAAATGGCAGGAACCGGAGTAGTAGCAGTGTACGGAAACAGCGCATTAACCGAGTCCAAGCAATCTCCCTTCTCCGTCAAGGTTGGCCTGGCCCAAATGCTCCGCGGAGGCGTTATAATGGACGTTGTTAACGCCGAACAAGCCCGTATCGCTGAAGAAGCTGGCGCGTGTGCCGTCATGGCCCTTGAGCGAGTCCCCGCCGACATACGAGCTCAAGGCGGCGTGGCCCGTATGTCCGACCCGCAGCTTATTAAGGAAATCAAACAGGCGGTCACGATTCCGGTGATGGCCAAGGCTCGTATCGGCCATTTCGTGGAGGCCCAAATCCTCGAATCCATTGGAATCGATTATGTGGACGAGAGTGAAGTGCTCACGCTTGCTGATGATGAAAACCATATCAACAAGCATAATTTCCGGATTCCGTTCGTCTGCGGCTGCCGGAACCTCGGCGAAGCCCTCCGGCGAGTCCGGGAAGGGGCGGCGATGATTCGGACCAAGGGCGAGGCTGGAACGGGGAATATAATTGAAGCGGTTCGCCATGTTCGGTCAGTTATGGGGGCTATTAGGGTTTTGAGGAACATGGATGATGATGAGGTTTTCACCTTCGCGAAGAAAATCTCAGCGCCGTATGATTTGGTGATGCAGACGAAGCAGCTGGGGAGGTTGCCGGTGGTGCATTTTGCGGCGGGAGGGGTGGCGACGCCAGCGGACGCGGCGCTGATGATGCAGTTGGGGTGTGATGGGGTGTTTGTGGGGTCGGGTGTGTTCAAGAGCGGTGACCCGGCAAAGAGGGCTCGGGCGATTGTGCAGGCGGTAACGCATTACAGTGACCCGGAGGTGCTGGCGGAGATTAGTTGTGGGCTTGGTGAGGCTATGGTGGGGTTGAATTTAGACAAGAATGTAGAGAGGTATGCCAATCGGTCCGAGTGAGTGAAGGTGAGTTTTGATGAATGGTCTCTATAAATGCCCGGCCCGGCCCGGCCTTGCCTGACTTCTTATATGGGAGTAGTTGGTATGAAGTTTATTTTTGGGTAAGTTGGTCAATTGACCAATAGAATACTGACACGCAGGTGAGGTTAATATTCTATTCGTCAATTGACCAATTTACCAAAAAAATAACTTCATGTTAACCGGATCCTTCTTATATTGGACATGATGATAGTTTTGTATTTTATTTAATCAACTTTGAACTTGTTTGTTTGTTGACTGAATTGCATATCTGACCCTCTTATTTGTGATGTTTTTGCTAAACTGTTTCTTAAACTTTTTTTTAGTACAACTGTTTCTCGTAGATGCATTAGTTATACAAAAGTGTTCCTTCTCCTTTTTTCTGTTAAATCATTTAACAGCCATTAATTTAGCTAGGGGCATAACGGGCATGACAAGAAAAGAAAAGAAAATGAGAGGGAAAACATAATGGTTTTGCTACTTCTTATTAATTTCTCTTTGTTATTAATGGAGGTTTAAGTTCTGTTCTCAGGAGAAAAAAGGGGTTTTTTGGGAGGAATCTGGGAATGTCTTTTCTAATAAAAGGTAAGTGGGTTTGTGGCAAAATAGAGTCATTCTTGGTTTTTTGACTGGGGTTTAGGGAATAGAGTGAAAAATGTACTATCTTTTAGACGAATTCAAGGCCAACCCATTTCTTATGTTTGGATGTTGGGAAGTGGGTTTCTCTGCTAGAAAATGCAGTGTTGATCTTTGAAAAAGCCTAAGAGCAACCCCATCCATTTTCATAGAAAACAGAGACCACAACGGGATCTCAAATAGAAAAAATTGGAATATTCAAAAAAATTGAGTCATGTCAATCAAAGCAATAAAGACATTCAAATATAACTCTATTTTAAATATTAAGTCATGAATTTCTTTCGCTTTTTGCACAGAGTTCATTAATCCACACGTAGACAGCAGAGTCCATCAATCCACACACAGTCTACATCTCTCAAAATTATTGATACCAACAATAATTTCACGGTGAAAAATATTGTCAATTAATACCCAAAAAGATTAGTTAAATATTAGAAGTACTTAACGAACATCAAAAACATAATAAACTACTTATTTATTGTCTTCTTGCAACCCTTAATCACCACTTCCTTGCAACCTTGAGATGGCTTTTTGGTTCTCCACTCCCGCAAACTACACATCAGGTTATGTGAATATAAATTAGAGATGACATTCAATTAAAAAAATACACTGTAATTATAAAATGACATTACTTGTTTAGATGTAGCAAATGATGTCTCATTTGGATTCAAATTATAGACCCTCGTTGGTGGTGGCAGTGGTGGCTCATTTGAAATCTACACATTCATTTAAAATGGCAATCAATTTATTTAAAATGGTAATCAAGGACAAGCAAGTGAAAACAATGGTAAATATAATTATAATTAGTAATATTACCCTTGTAGATGTTGTTGATGTAGCTCTACGAGGCACCCATGATTTTCTATATGGTGGAGGTTTAGACTTAGGGACCCATGTTTCTTTAGGCCTTTTTACCTACATACAAAATCATAATAAATATATATATAAGAACAAACTATAATGTTATTATAAAATAAATATACTTACTGGCAGTTTTTGTTTTTTAATGCCTTGAGCTGGTTCCCTGATATTTTCATAATGTTCATTTCCTTGACCTCCAAATGGTATTGTCATCTTGCACCCTTTTTTGTTGTGGCCATATTTACCACACCTTTTGCACCTCACCTTGTAAGGTCTTCTCTTAAGTCTAGTTGGATTTGCACCTCCTTCAACCTCTCCTTGGCTCTTCCTCCTAACACTTTGTGGTTTACCAAGTTTGATAGTGTATGCAGGGGGTAACATAGGTGGTAGGTTTTGCTTTTTCCAAAATTCTGATGAAGGTACGGGATTAATGATTCCAGCATATGTCTGTCTATAAGTCTCAACGTCATACCACTCATGCACATAATCTAGTCGATCTTGATCATTGTAAAATATGGCTCTAATCCCATGACAGCAAGGTATACCATTCAATTGCCATTTTCTACACGTGCACTCCTTTGTATATAGGTTAACTGAAAATTGAGAACCAAATGTTTCAGTCACTTGATATTTACCATATCCTGCATAAATTGCAATGCAAGCTCTAGAATCAACCTTCAAGCATTCCAACTTCTCAACTATAGATGGACAAATCCTTTTAGAATTTCACTTGTCTGGTCTATCCATTGCTTCTTGCATCCTCTTCATACAATAGTCCCTAAGTCCTTCCATTAGCCCAAGTATTGGTTTACCTCTTGGCACTCTAATTTTGCTGTTAAAAACTTAACATAAATTGTTGCATAACATATCACATTTGGGAAAACTACTGAAATAAAGCCCTACACTAGTGCACAGGGTCTTTGTCATCAAGCCAGGAACATGCTTTGGCATCCATTGTCTTCAATGCTTTGATTGCTAGCTGAAAAGTATCTTCGGTGGTTGCTTTGGCACAATCCCATAACTTCTCTCTAAGTGTCAATCCCCTATGACCTGCAGTTCTGAAGTTGTTATACATGTGCATAAAACAAAATCTATGATCAGATAATGGACTGACATCTTCAAGTGCTCTAATAAGACCTTTTTGTTTATCTGAGATAAATGTATAAGCATTCTCATTTACAATGTTTACATCCTCTTTTAAAATCTCTAAAAATCAAGTCCATGATACTCTATTTTCCCCTTAAACAACAGCCCATGCTATGGGAAAGATATTGTTATTCCCATCTACACCAATCGCAGTAAGCAATACTCCTCCATATGGCACCTTTAAGAAGCAACCGTCTAACCCTATTAATGGTCTGCAATGTTTGAAACCCTCCTTGCACGCACCCAAACAAACATATATTCTTTCAAATCATCGATTTTCCAAAGAGCTGATGTCTGATGTCGTTGTCTAATACAACAGTACTCTCTGGATTCTTCTCTTTCAACTCTTCCACATAGTTATATAGATTTGCAAATTGCTCAACAATAGTACCCTCAATAATATTTTGAGCCTTCTTTTTCACCCTATATGCCTTGTGAGTAGAGACATCTAGTTGATGCTTTGCTAAAACTGTTTTTTGAAACTTGCCCACATTCATCTTTGGATGAATTATATAATCCTCCAAGTAGTTATGAGCCAACCAATCTGCAGTCATAAACTTGTTTGTAGACTCTCCAGTACAACTACCATGGTCGGGTATAAACCTTTTCACTTGGACAGTGTCTTCCCCAGCTTTGTATTGCGATGCAAATATCCTCCAAGGACAACCTGAAGTAGGTTGACATCTAAATCTGATTCTAAATTTCTCATTTTTTGTCAATTTAAATGTTCTTCTAATGACAATTGAATGCCACTTCACAGCTTCCTTGAATGCTTTGTTATCTTTGAAAAGCATCCCCACCTCAAATTTTGGGTTTTTAGGATCTAACATGTGTATCTTTGGATCATAAACTGGATATGAAGGATATTCATCATCATTGTCCCTCAGATGTAAAGCATCTCATCTGAGCTATACACTAGTTCATCACAAGTATCGGCCCTAACATAGTTTCCTACCCCAGCTTTTCTTTTCCTGCTTGTAGTTTTCACACCATCATCTTGCTGCTTATTGACACTTATAATTTGTTTGTCACTATCAAGAACAACATCATCATTCATCAATGGTTTTTTACCCTTTTCAGGTCTCTCAGTCCTATCAACTTCAATTCCTTTGGTAACATGTGTATCATAGATTTTATCATCATCTTCATCATTTTCAAAATTGCTATCATCCAAATGTATATATGAAGCATCACTATCGTCATGTTCATCTTTTGCATAGTTAAGCTCTGCATCTTCATTTTCGGCATTTCTTACATTCTTGGTATTTTTTGGATCTTCATATTCAAACTCACCATCTTTATAATCTGCCTCTTCATTTTGAACCTCACAATTTTTGTCTTCACTATCATCAAATTCATTATCCGCATACTTAGATTCATCTTTTTATTGATATCACTCATGCCTTCATTTTCATTAAGATATATCACATCTTCATTCCCAAATGAGTGTTGTGTTGGTCGACTTTGTTGTGTCCCAGTTATTGCATGTAATATCTCGAAAGTCCTCAAATAAATTTCGACTTCATAATTTTCAGGAATAAAATTTTTAAGACCTGAAATATCTTCATCAGTTTGTAAACAGTCCATTTGATAAGTTGTAGGTTGTTTGTTGTAGAAACTAAAGATCCCTTTGTGTCCCAACAAATAAGCCATATAATTCAAGTCGGTCATTGTTGTAGTCTCAAAATTGCAATAATCATTATAACTCACTTTGCCTATTGTGTATTCAGTCTCATCCTTAGAAAATTGACCTCCATGATGCAATTTTATTGTGAAGCAACTGTTGAGCATTAAATGACCTTCAAGACAATATTAAACTATAATTAGGGACCACAATATAATATAACATTATACAAACAGAGAGGGTCATCAACATATGATATAACAAATACAAACAATTTGCTAAATTAAGCGTAAATCAAAAGTATGCAAAGGAAAATCGCTTCTCTGCTGCTCCCTTCTTTGAGCAAATTACTAAAGGAGTTGATGGAACTGGCCTTGTTGCCATTATTACAATTGGGTGGTCTTTTCTCATCTTTTGCTCTCTTTATATGTTTTTTTTTTCTCGGATAGCTCGAAAGACTACATAGATTATAACATATAGATTCCATTCAAAAATGGATTTTCTGTTGTATTTAATTTTCATTACATTAATTTACCATATTAAGTTTTAGCACAAATATAAATTGTATATACATGGGCGAAAGATTTTTGATCACCTCACCAAACCCAACCTACTCAATACCCAAAAAGAGCAAAGTAAAACACATATGGGCTAAAGATTCATCAGGAGTCTAGGTAAAATTAGACGAACACATATGGTTCTTATCATCAATTCACCTGGTATTTTTCTTTTTCCTAGTCTTCTAAGCCTAATAGTTGGGAATTTTCTAAGATTTATGGTTCAGGTAGGTGTCTTTGTGGAGGCCGGAGGGGTTACAGAAGGAATATCAACATCTTAGGAAATTGAAATTCAAAAAACCAAGAGAAAAGTGTATTTTTTTTTAAATTATAAATTGTAAATAATATTAAAACAAATAGGATTGCAAATTGGGCTGTTGACAGGGAGTTGGTCTAAAGGAAGCACCAAAGTAGCTTTGTGAAATACAAATATACATATATGCATACCATATTGGGGCGTTCCATCATCTTCCCATGTACATCGAATCATCCACTCTATTTGTAGCTATAACACTAATTAGAAGTTTAAATCTCACCAAGACATCTGATTAAGACCTTCAAGCTCCTTCATGCTCTCTCATGCTCTGCTGTCTATTCTCAAACATCGATTATGAAGGTTGTTCTCAAATGGGTCTCAAATAGGTTTAATAACTAAAAAGACTATATTAACCTTACTGTAGAAGAGAAAATAGTTGACTAACGGAATCCTTTGAAGTTGATTAACAGAAATTAATTTTTAATCTATGAAAAAAGGAGGAGGAACACTTTTGCATTACTAATGCATCTACGAGGAACAGTTGTACTAAAAAAAAGGTTTAAGGAACAGTTTAGCAAAAACATCACAAATAGGAGGGTCAGATATGCAATTCAGTCTTGTTTGTTTATTTGTTTTTATTATGTCGTCTTACAGTCCCTTAATTAATTACAAGAGAATGTTTGTTTCCATTTTTTGAAGAACAGAAAATGGGGGAGGGAGCTTACCTTCTTACCATTTCCTTGTTGTCTTTAGCTGCTTCCAAATGTGAGAAAACCAACGTTGGGCTTGTTACTTTATTTTATATGGACCGGACCGGGCCGGACCATATTATACTACTTTTCAAAATTCCATTATATTTTAGTTAGTTTTCATTAGGATTTTCCCGTTGATAATAGAGTACTAGTAGTATTTTTTAGCTTTGAAAGAGCCCTTTGTTTATCTTCCCAACTACAAAAAGTTGGACTGTGAATCCGAATCCTTTAGCAAGCAAATTGTGTGGTTTTGTGGTGTTTGAGTCTCATCCAAAAATAATATCACCATTTTTATTTTTATGTTCAATCAATTAAATTGAATTTGAAAAAACCTTATAAAAGAGATGTATATTTTGAAGCTTTTTTTTCTCCCAAAAACAACTTTTAAAATAATTTTTATTTTATCTTTATATAATTTACGTATACAACACAACACAACACGTAAGTAAACTTAAAAAACAAGCATTGCCTCCTGCATAATAATTATATGCTTCTTCAATTATGTCTTGTCATTTAAAATTATATCAACTCTTTAGCTAGTGACAATTGTAATCGTATTGTAGTTGACTACTTTTTAAAAATTATTTTACATATCTAATTTATGCTTATATATAATTATGATAATTGAGTTGAGCTGTCCTAATGACTAAGACTGAACCTAGTCCATCACTATGGTGAATATTATTTTTATGTGTTTTAATATTTTTATAAAAGTTTTTTTACATGAAAATGAGATCCACCATATACTTATATAAAAAAAAAATCAAAAATAAAAATATTAGTTGCGTTTGTTTATAAGTTGATAAATTTGTTTGTTTGTTTACAAGAGTACTCACAATTTTTTTTAGAAGAATTACATGTTGATGAATTATGATGATAAGGAAAAAGCAGTTGACATGCATGTTTTATTAAATGAATTTTTTTGGCAGTGGTCGGGTCCTTATCCGTTAATACTATAAATGAAGGATGAGCTAAGGTTTGCATATGTGGAAGGTGATAATAACCCTCCCAATTCAATTTATGACTTAGTTTAATTGTTTTTTATAAATTTTTTTGGACATGAAATGAAATAATAATAAGTAGAGTCTTGCTATATATATTATAATTGTAAAATTTATTAGTTGGTACATGAGATTGTATAATATTAGAATATCTCCAACAGCCTATTCAATTATCTTGGGATACTCACCACATCGGAAAAATTATGTCCAACAATCTCTTCAACCTTAGTCATCAGATCTGCAACCTCCTTCTCACTCTTCAAATTTATAATTATAGACTAAAAATATTTATCACGCTTGATGGATTTGAAGTACAACTCATTGAATTGAAGATACTAATGAGGCACAAAATATATATATGAAAATAACAACTAATGCTCTTCAAATTGACACGTAAGTCAATAAACTTCAATTTGAAGAATGACCTATTATTTACACATGTTTTTATAATGTTTGTCATTAATACTTATTCAAAGTTTCGTAATATATATTATTTTCCTAATAATTATCATAGATTATTTAAAAATTGTGTCAATTATAAATAGCTGTATTTTAATTAAACTAAAATAAATATACTTAAATGTGATTTTCTAAAATTTTACAAGCTGATTTGAATATATTAATATGAATTTTTTTCCCTTATAAAACGGGGAAAATAATCTCAAAGGATTTAAGTAAGTTTGATCAGCTGGTTCATTGTTAGAGAGGAAAAAGAAGAAATGATAATAAATAAAAACACTACTCATAATTTTGTATTTAATTTATTTTTGGGTGCAAAATTAGGTTAAGAGTCATTTATGAGTGGATGTAATTATTATGGTAGTAATTGGCCTTAAATGAGTTCAGTCCCCACAGTGTCCCTATCACCTTTTTCATTCACAACTTTCCTTGACAAATACTGCACCCAAGTTTGGCCATTACAAGCCGCATATTCCCTTTCTTTCAATTAATAATTATAATACCTTAGATTTTAGAACTTCTTCAAAAAATTAAAATGAATTTCTTTTTACTGAAGAGATGGAATTGATATTTTTATATGTATTTTTTATATTTTTATATGATCGGATGATTCTCTCACATAAGTATATAATGGGTCCCATATTTATATGAGAAAAATTATGTGAAAATATAAAAACATGTGAAATTAATAGTAAGTCCTTTTTATTATTTATTTTTTTAGTTACTTATTTGGTTTGAGTTTAATTTATAAATTGTTTCATCTCATGACTTATATCTTGTTGAGATCCTTGTCATGATATTCACTAGCTATCTGTATTATCTTTTCATAAAATAAGTCTTTTATGGTAAACCATGCTCAATTTATATATAAAAATAGTACACCTTTCGTTTTTTTAATATATGTAGCTTTTTAAATAAAAAATTAATTATTTATCGTTTTATATAATTTTAAAAAATTAATCACAATATTTTTAAAATTACTTTTCATAAAAAATATTATAGATAAAAAAATATAAATAAATATGATAATTATAAAATTTTAAAAATATCATAAATAATTAATATTATATTTAATATTATATAATTATTTTTTTAATTATTAAAAGAGTGCCGATTTTGAGTAACTTATTTAAAAATAAACTTCGTACTAACCATTTTTGAAGTAGGAAGATGGTGTTACACGTGGGGATAACATACACAACATAGAGTAGATCAAACAGAGAATATACAAACTGGAGTACTACACTTGTAGTAATGTATTGGGAAATTTCATGCAGCTGAGCTGTTGGCATGACAATCTGTCTGTTCCTTTTTCGCTATATTCTCTACTCCAATACTATCACCACCCTACACTTGGATTCCCCAAATTGCCAATCATTGTCTGTCACGTGTCACATTATGTGCGATCTCTATGGAGTACTAATACTAATATGTTCCTGTTAACGCCAAGATCTTTCTCCACGTCTCAATCACCAAGACGCGTTCGATATCCCTTGCACAGCTTCAATGAAATCAACACCAAAAAGCTTGACGGCCAATCGATCGGATATACTTCCGGTGTGAATCGATGTCGGCGATCACAAGGATAACAATAGAGAGAAAAAATAATGTCTAATATCGGAGAGAATAATCATATGATTGTGTGTGTAATGTTTTGTTACCTACCTCCTTTGTGATCCTAAATTTCCATACGCATCTTTCAATCCCTTCTTCATCGTACACCCATCACCTCTCGACACCTTTTTCCCCCACTCCGGTCATTTCATAGAAAGTATGTAGCCTACTTCTCACCTTCTACTGCTCTTTGCCACCGCCATCATCCGAGTCTCATCCTCATTAATGCCAAATGCGAGAAGGTGGCGTAACGTAGTAATCAACTATTATTTGGCATAATGATTCATTGATCGAAAGTTGGATCAAGTGACAATTTGTGTAATGGGCCAGTTCAATGACTAAGTCCAAATAATAGAAATGACCCAAACGACCGGATCCAAGCGAAAGGACCCAATGAAATGATCAAATAACTGGGCCCAAATCATTCGGACCAATTAGGACAAGAGTAACATGATCCAAGGGAGGAGCCCATTAAGTCTGGCCCAATAAGGAAAAGGATTATGGCCCAACATTGCCCCCTAGTCTTTTATTAAACAAGATGTTTAATGAAAGACTATAAACAGTATAGACCCATGATATAACGAATTATGATAAGTCACAAGAGGTCCAAAGTGAAACTCACCAAAGCCCAACAAAATCGGTCCAAATTGATATCAGAAATAGAAATGGGAAGCCCAATAGACGCAAGTCCACTCAGGTGAAGATATTTAGACCCAAAAACGAACGAAACCTCTTCCCATTCATCATCATTGTAGTGAATTAAATGTGCCGCCCTCGATTCTGAAGTGTAATCACAAGATATAAAGGTAAACTTTACCAATTCTGACGGTTTTACCTGCTAATTTAAAATTTGAACCTTTGAGCTTTCTTCTTCTCTGCAAAACTCCTTTCTCTGTTTCACGAAATCTCAACAATGGTGACTGTGAACTCTAGCCAAAACTCTCCCTTGGCGTAACTCCCCGTTAGTCTGTTTCTCCCAACCCAAACCCTAACCAAGAGGGTTCGAGTTCCAACCCCAATCTTCAACAACCATGGGGAAATCCACCTCTAATCCCCTCTGCGCATCGACTTCCGACTTTTTCAGGATGGGGAACAGGTTCCCCATCATGCCAACATCCCTCTTCCAATCACGGAATCTGAGATACGTATCCTTCGGACTCGTTATCGATTCCCACATGTATCGCCATAAGGGCTCCTGCTCCCAAGAGCGTGTACGGCGACACGAGACGGTTGGGTCGCCACGCCGATCACCTTTACGGAAAGGGGTTCGCTACCTCTCCATGCTTTTATCGTTACCCTCCTAGGGTTCATAGGAGTGGGCTTTGCTTTCGATTAGTGCCTAATTCCTACATCCATATCCTGGCATTCATTGCCTTACATCATGAATTAGGATTTCTCCTCTGTTGACATCTTCTTCACCCTCTTCTCTGCCGGAAGGTCTAGAGAACGAGGCTTTAAAATCTTGAAAAGCAATCCCCCAGACCCAACACCAGATTCGAGAGAGACCTTGATGGATACCCTTCCAAAGAACAACGGTTGGTACGAGAAGTGGTTTTTCGTCACGGGACCCGAGATCTCTTCTCTTCAGATTGGACTACCTCCTCGATCGGGTCTCTGTGACTTTGGAGACATCTTCAAGAAGCGTGTGAGGAGATGGAAGACTTTTGAAGAAGATTCCTCCAAAAGAATGGAGTTTTACACTTCGACCAAACAAGCTTTGGCTATATGACCACAAATGTAAGTTTCAAACAACTTTGTAACATAATTTTTGGGATATATAAATGATATAGGTTACGATATATGGTTTTTTTGCGGTGTCTCGATCAAACCAACTTCTTGATGAGTGAAAGACTGGAAGATTTTTTTTGGCGGGAAGAATTTGGATGTGAGCGAAGAGCATCCGTGAAAGAAGAGTCTTCCCAGTGATCCCCAATCACCGATCCACCAACTACCTCCCTTCAAAATGATGAACCCCAAACCGATGAGCCCAACATACCAGAAGAGTCCCTCGACCCCGCCAAGAAAAAAGATCCGCCAAAAATCCAAATCCACCCAACCTAAAAACAAACCCGAAAGTGACCCTAAACACTTCCTCAAGCAACCCCACAAACAACCCCATCAACCAACCCCGATCCGCACCTTCCGAACCTACCGGTGAGGAGGAGTCTGCTCGACATTCCTTTGCACGATCGGGCCAGGTTCTTCGTGTAAAGAAAATAAGGACGAAGATAACCCCACATTCGCCAAGAAGCTCAAGGTTCCTGCGTCTTGGTACATTATTCCTCGATAATCCCCACAGAAATCCCACGTGCGATGATGAACCGAATAGGATCATCCCCACTCCTCCCGAAAAAAAACATCCATCGAGACCCACCCCGGTTCATCATCTCGCACCTTTCGTCAACCCTCGAACCCACTCCTGCCGATCTCCTTCTCCACGAAACCATACATGTGGACTCTTCGCCATTCACAATCAACCCCCGCTTTCCCTCCAAGACAAACGATGCCGAATTTCGGCGAGGACGCCATGGCTTCTCGACCATGTGGCCTCGATTCAATGCCCATTTTCCTTTCAATCGTGCTCAACGCCTTAGTTCGTGAAACCGATGATCATCGGTTCGAGAACGATTCGAATGAGGATTTACTCGTGAGGCATGAGCTACTTGGCGAAAAAGTAAACGGTTTTATCCTTTATTTCCAAATTTATCTTCATACTTATACATCTGAAAAGATCAAATAATATTGGACATGCATGGCGAATGTTGTGTTGTCGTTGCGTCTGCGAGGTCTCTCGAGTGAATCGGAGGAAGGGGCTCGAGGAAAGAGAATGCCCTTCTGAAGTCTGCCTTGGCTAGGGAAAAGACTCAACGCGAATGCCTTTTTCATATAAATGAAGGTCTTCAAAAAGAGTTAGCCCAAGCCAAGGAAGATGTGAAGGCCTCCATGAAGAACTAAAATCGACCAAAGCACAAGACCAGGAGAGATCGTCAAAATGAATGTTGACTTGGTTCGAGGAGCGAGATAAGGATGGAGAAGATCAAGGAATTAAAGGCGATACTAAACTCGACCAATACCATCCAAAAATTAGAGTTTGCGAGACTCGTCATCCGAATAAGCAATAAAAGCTTCGAAGAAAAAATCCGAGAACTCAAGGCTCTTGGGACCTTGGGCCTCCTCTAACAAATGACCTTCGCAAACAAATCTGTGAAGAGTATCGAAACTCGGATGAGATCAATGGGGAGATAATGAAGATATATTCTGAGAGTTACGAGCTCTGCCGGAGTCGTGGCAAGGAGAAGCTGATTGCAGCCAACGCGGATCCATCCTTGCTCGACTCTTCAGATGACGAAGGTGGCGCCTGAAGCTGATGCTTTTCTTATTCCTTGATCTCATTAGAGAATTTTTATGAAGATTTCTGTTATTTTTCTTTATTTAATTTATAGGACTTGTAAAAATTATCTAATATTGTAATTAGATTGAATATCAATGAAATGTGGTTTCATCCCTTATAACTTCGGTGCATTTACCTTCTGCCAATACTCCAATATTAATTTAACTAAAAAGATGCACAAACTCTTTCATGGACTGAACTCGAACTATTAATTAACAACTAAACATGTCATATAACAGATAAGATGAAGTTAAAGAATGAGGCATTTCGAACTCGACACTTAGAAAAATTTTAGGTAATAAAGTAAAGGGATACTTATTAGTTACCGAAGTGTGAGATAGATCTACTTCATTAGGAATTTATTTACCCCGAAAGGCCTAACAAAACCAAAAGATGACATTTGCCTACCACGAAGGGCCTGACAAAGTCTAAAAGATGACACTTGCTTACCCCCCAGAAGGCCTTGACAAGGTCTAAAGGACAACACTTGCTTACCACGAAGGGCACAAAGTCTTAAGGAATCGAAGATGACACTTGCCTACCACGAAGGGCTTCGACAAAGTCTAAGTGTCGACAATTGCCTACTTTACTTCTGTGAGGGCTGACAACGCGTCTTGAAGGATGACACTTGCCTACCACGAAGGACCACGAAGGGCTCGACAAGGTCTAAGTGTCGAATAATTGCCTACCACGAGGGCTGACAACGTCTTAAGGATGACACTTGCTACCACGAAGGGCTGACAAGGTCTAAAGGACCACTGCCGAAAAGGCTACCATCGAATGGTCGGCCGAGTCCACCCGAACCTCCTAACACCAATGACGCGTTTACCTACCACGAAGGGCGACAAACTCATAAGACCACTTAAAAAAAGCTACCATCAATGGTCGTCACGAGTCCACCAACCTCTTAACACCGAATGACGTTTGCCTACCACGAAGGGTCCGACAAACTTATAAGGACCACTCGCCGAAAAGGCTACCATCGAATGGTCACGAGTCCACGACGAACCTCCTAACGCTTGACGCGTTTTACCACGAAGGGCACCGACAAACTCATAAGGACCACTTCCTCGAAAAAGGCTACCATCGAATGGTCACGAGTCCACCCAACCTCCTAACACCATTGAACGATCAAGAACGAAGACAAGATTTGTTCGAGAAAAAGGAAACTTTATTGATGATGACATAAATATTCTGAGACTTCCAATGTCATCGACATCATTTTTTGAAAGTACTTCCTAAGCTTCGCCAAATATGCAAGTATTCTTAATTGCTTGACCCATCTAATGCCTTCAACCGATAAGTCCCCGTCTTGACACTTCATGATTTCATACGGTCCTTCCCGGTTTGGCATCGCTTTTCCAGATTCTCGAGGTGTAGATGCTTGACTTCTCGAGGACAAAATCTCCTACTTGAACCTTCAAATTTTACCTCCTTGTTATAATGCTTGGCCACTCTTCTTGACGATAAATTTGCCATTTGATTAAAATTTGTTTCTCTTACTTCCTCAAAAAATCAAGATTGGCCTTAAGCCCTTCCTCATCAGAGATCTCTCGAAATGACCGACTCGAAGACTTGGAGATCCAATTTCAACCGGGACTAAGGCATCGATTACCATAGGCCAATCTGAAAGGTGAATCCCGTTGTAGTCCTCGGAGTAGTTCGATAAGCCCATAACACGCTAAGTAGCTCCTCCGGCCATCCGCCTTGCGCAGCCCGTCATCCAATCTGCGCTTGATCCCATTCGGCGTGCTCGTTGGTCACTTGAACTTGTCCATTTGACCGTGGATGAGCCATCAAGTCTTTCTCATCTTGAATCCCCAGCTTTTTTCAAAATGCTTCAAATTTCGAACCTGAAACCGACGTCCATTGTCCGATATTACCACCTTAGGAATTTCAAACGAAATACTCTCGATTCTTTCAAAATTTCAAGCATTCTTGTTACATTATTAACCTAAGTGGCTTTTTCTTCTACCCACTTGGTCATATAGTCGATGGCAACTATAACAAAACTGACTTGATCTTTTGCCTTTGGTAGTGGACCCAGTATATCAACCCCCCAGACAGCGAAGGGTATAGGAGATAAGATCGAGTATAGCTCTTCTGGTGGTGATAATGGATCGGATCAATTTCGAGTTGACACTTCTCGCACTTCTTGACGTATTCATCGCTTCTTTGAAGATGGTAGACCAATAGAGACTTTTGTCGAAGTACTTTATAGGCTAATGACTTAGCCGCCATATACGGTCGCCATAGATGCCTTCATGTACTTCCGGAGAGCATATTCACCTTTCGGATGGAGTCGGGCATTTCAAGATAGTGGAGATGAGAAAGCCTTCTAATGATCCCCATCAATCAGAACAAAATTAGCACTCTTATACTTGATTTTCTTGGCGAGCATCCGATCCGAAGGTAAGACGCCATCTGCCAGATACTCTATATATGGAGTCAACCAGCAGTTGGTTCGGTCAATGCACATCACCGATTCATGATGGACACTAGGATGCTGCAAAATTTCTAAGTAAACCGACCCATCAAAGACGTTAACATCCGTAGTGGCTAATTTGGAAGTCGCATCAACAATTGAATTGTTATTACGCTCGACCCACAAACTCGTAGGATTGGAAATATTGAAGTTGTTCCTTCATTACGCTAGATATTTGATCATTTTGGGCCTCGAGCTTCAGATTCCCCGAAAAGTTGCTTAACGACTAACGAGAATCATCGAAGATGATTATTCTTTGCACTTCAAGACTTTTTGCGAGTCGTAACCTCGCAAGTACCGCTTCATACTCAAACCGTTGTTTGTCGCTTTGAACTAAAATCGATGGCTTTCTTTGCACTTGAATCCTCCCGGACTCGTCGAATAATCCTGCTCCAATCGACGTCCGTGGTAGAAGATCCATCTGCATCACATCCATTCTACGCCTCGCTTCAATGAAGAATCAGAATCGCTCTCGTCTCGATTCTTGACTTTCTACCACAACTTCATCGACTTGAAAAAATGAGCATTCAACCACAAAATCGATTAAGCTTGCCTTTTGATGGCGGTTCGGGATGATATTCAATGAAAAATTGGGACAACTCCATCGTCCACGCAATAATCTCCCGATACCTCAAGTTTGCCCATAATCTTCTTCAAAGGTGATCTGTATACTATTACCAATCTACCACAGAAGTATTGCCTAAGCTTTCGACTAGCGCTTATTAAAGCAAAAGCAAACTTTTCAATGTTCGGGTACCTTGTTTGACATCCCAAGGACATGGCTTACATAATAAACCGGTCTTCTTTCCAACTTCACGCACCAAAACCGCTCTCTCTTGCGCCAAATCTAATTAGGCGCTTCAAGTATAAATATAGGGGTTCAGCAGGAGCGGGCTTCACCAACAAAGGCGCCGAAGATAAGTAGGACTTGATGCTCTGAAAGGCGTCCTCACACTCCGAAGTCCATTGAAACGTTTTTGCATTCTTCGGTCCTTTCAATGTATCAAAGAACGGCAAACATCTTTCTGCCGACCTGGACATGAACCTCCTCAAAGCTGCAATCCTTCCAGTCAGACGTTGAACATCTTTAAATGACTGAGGAGTCTTCATGTTTAGGATCGCTTCTTCTTCTCTGGATTGGCTTCAATTCCTCTCTCGACCGACAAGATAACCCGAAAACTTGCCGACTCCTGCAGGCCAAGAAGTGCACTTAGTGGGGTTCAATCTCAAATTGTGATGACGAATTATGCGAAAGCATTCTTCTAAATCATCCAGATGTTTATGCACCAACATGCTTTTGACAATCATATAGTCCACGTACACCTCCACATTCCCCGCCTACCGCGATATTTGAAGACACGGTTCATCATCCTCCGGTATGTGGCTCCGGCATTGATGAGGCCGTAGAAAGTCATTTTCTTATAGGCATATATTGAACGATGCGTAATGAACGCCGCCTTCGGTATATCCTCTTTACACATAGAAATTTGATGATATCCAGAGAACGCGCGTCCATGAAACTTAACAAAGCATACCCCGCCGGCATCGATGAGTTGGTCGATGTGGGTACGGGTAGAAATCCTTCAGACAAGCTTTATTTAGGTCGGTGTAGTCGATGCAGACTCGCCATTTACCATTTTACTTCGGGACCAGCACCACATTCGCCATCCATTGTGGGTAGTCGATCTCGAAGATGAAGTCAGCTGCCAACAGCTTTGCAATCTTTTCATCAATGATTCGCTGACGTTCAGGTGCGAAGATCCTCCTCTTCTGTCGGACTGGTTTCTTTGACGGGTCCACCTCCAATCGATGCTCAGCGATATCCCTGCTTACTCCTGGCATATCCTGAGGTTCCCATGCAAAAATGTCAACATAGCATTGCAGGAGCTCCATGAGGTTCGTCCGGAGAGGTTCCGGCAGACCAGAACTTATTTTCACCTATTTTCAACCTCTATCTCTTCCGTTTCTTCAGCTGGCATGACCAACGGTTCGGAATTACTCTCTGTGAAGGGTTCGATCTATATCGCCATGGTCTGCTTCTGCTTCGATACTCCCACTCCCGAAGTGATCACAGCGTTCCTATAACACCTTCTGGCCAGATCCAAATCCCCTCTCACCTCGCCACCCCATGAGCCGTAGGAAATTTGATTTTGAAATGAGGAATTGAGGTCACAGCTTGCAAAACAATTAAAGTAGGTCTTCCCAAAATAGCATTATAAACAGAATCTACGTGCACAACATAAAATTTGCAAATAATTTCTACCGTTGAAGGGCGTTCAAGACGATTTGGTAGTTCAATGGTTCCAGCCACCTTGACCGGGTCATTACTAAAACCATATAAAGGAGCCTCCTGTCCTATATCCATCTTTCGTCCGTCTAGGTGCATCCTCTAATAAGCGTGGGCATATAGAATATCAACAGAAGACCCATTATCTACCATCATCCACTTTATATCCACCAAACCCACACAAGCGATCGGCACCAATGATCCTCGTGCGCTCGATGACTTCGAAGGGTAATCTTCATCGATAAAGAGAGATTACCAGTATTCGAATAAGATCCGCCGGTCTTGAGAGGTACCCGCACCCGACATGACCAAAATCCAAGTAACCGGTAACTTCTTTCCAACGAGTTTGCTGTAAGTACCCCAGTGATGACATCTACCACGTGCCTTGCGAAGTCGTTCGGCCGGCAACGCTTCTTTGACCCAGTTGAAATCTTTGAAACAGCCCTCTATCCTGCTTTGTTGATTAGTTACGGCGACCCACATCTTTGAATTAAAGCCCCGCTTGTACCTTTCTTTCAATAAAGTCCTTCAAACTAGCACGATCGTTCGTATCATCGACTGACGAAGCTTGATGATAATCACAATACTTACGAGAATTCCCTTTCCGGGCTTAATGTTATCTCGAGGTGGCTCGAAGATAGGTTAATTTTAATTTGATCCAAGATAATGACTCCTACATCGTGTTGAGTCTTTGTGTACGTCCTATTCACTCTCTCGAAATTTGGGCGGATGAACGCCCTCCACCCCTCTGTCTCCAATTGTTATATTTCTTGACGCCAGAAGCGGTCTTTATTCCCTTCATTCTTTTTCTGGTCTCTATCGGTTCTATCGATCTGTCTCCTTAAGCCGGGTTGGAAGAAGGACGTTTGAGGCTATCCATGGCTTCCTCCACCACGATATAGCCTTCAGCTTTGTCAAAGGCTTCAACGAGACTCTTCGGGTGATGAAACATTAACTTCTTCACCAACTTCTCCGATTTGACCAGATCTAACCCATTCTGAAACAGTCCAATGGCTTGTAGATCGTTCAGGTCTGTCACTTGGCCGACTGCTTCACGGAACCTCTTCACATATTGGCCCAAAGACTCATTCGAAAACTGTCGAACCTGAGCCAACGAACCAGTTAGTTTTCCCCTTCTTTTGTTGCTCCCGAAGCGAGCATGAAATTTACTGCACATGTCTGCCCAAGATGAAATTGAATCCGAGGGCAAAGTCCCCATCCACTGCCGGGCATCCTTTCTGAGCGTTGTGACAAAAGTATGACACTTAGCCGCATCGCTAAAGTCATAATAATCCATCAGTCGGTCGAACGCCTGACTGTGGTCATAGGGATCCCCCGTTCCATCATAACTCTCGATATGGGGTAACTTCTTGGTGGGGTCAGCTTTTTCTTTAAGAATTTTTGCGAAAAAAGGGGATGCCTTCTTTCCCGAAGTATCCTTCGTTTTTTGTACTTCGGCAAGCTGCTTCCGAAGCTCCTTTAACTCTTTAACCAGATACTCCACACCTTCTGGTTGAGATGATGCTTCTTTTTTCGGTGACTCCCTCTTCTTCTGAGTGGGTCAGTTTCTTACAATAGAGCCTTCAAATCTAGAAGGACTTTTACGATGGCGAGTGTCCACGGGGTGGTGTACCTCGATGAGACTTTCTGGAGTACGATCCCCGGATATACTTCGTCTACGAACTCCGGGCACTATGGCGAGAATGTGCAACAACAAGTGCTTTCTTTGTGGTCTCAGGAGTGTGATCTCTGGATCGACCTCTTCGTTCTTTCCGACCTTGCTCCTTAGAATCGGCGGGGTGATGTGCCTCTTCGATCTTTGAGGGTAGGGCTTCGGGATCTTCTTCTTTCTCGATTTCGGCCCCGAGATTCTCGTCCTGAATGAACAGGTTCTTTCCCACTTCGGTGCCCTCGCTCTTCGGGCTTATCATAACTGGACTCTTCATCCCTCAACTCTTCTATCCGAGCCATCTGCTCAGCTATATCCTGTCGCTGTTTCACGAGTACTTCCATAGCTCTATCGCCTTCATCCGCCATCTTAGCCAATGTGAAGCTTTTTCGTCTTAGTCATCTCTTTATCGAGTTCTAGGCGAGGTGCCTTCTACTCGCTTCCACCATGGCGGACCCTTTCTCTGTCGGAAGACTAGCTGCGCGCTGCTTTGCCCATTGCCTTCGAATCGAAAATCTTGGTGATCGTTTGACGCTGTCTTTAGCATGAACACTTATCATGGGTCCCCAACGATCCTCGATGACACTCGTGGTGTCGATTCACCGGCGACCCTCTACCGCGCCTTCTGGTGTAGGTGTTCTACTTTTTACCATGAATCATCGATGTAGAACAAACACGATCAGATTGAAAAATACTCGGGACACTAAAACTCGACCCTCCTTCTAGCGCCCGAATGTTAACGCCAAGATCTTTCTCCACGTCCCAATCACCAAGACGTCCGATATCCTGCATACGATTCAACAAGTCAACACCAAAAGCTTGACTACCGACCAGTTGAGGATAGCTCCGGCGTGAGAAGTCGATGATCGGCGATCACAAGGTTAACAATAGAGAGAAAATAATGTCTAATGTCTGAGAGAGAATAATCATATGATTGTGTGTGTAATGTTTTGTTACCTACCTCCTTTGTGATCTTAGCCCCATACGTACTCCAATCCGGGCCATCGTACCACCCATCACCTCCCGACACCTTTTTCCCACTCCGGTCATTTCAAATTAGAAAGTATGTAGCCTTTACTTCCTCACCGCTACTACTCTTTTGCCACCCGCATTCATCCGAGTCTCATCCTCATTAATGCCATGCGAAAGGTGGCGACGTAGTAATCAACTATTATTTGGCATAATGATTAAATTCAAAGTTGGATCAAGTGACAATTTGTGTAATGGGCCATTCGATGACTAAGTCGAAATAATAGAAATGACCCAAACGAATAGGATCCAAGCGAAAGGACCCAATGAAATGATCAAATAACTGGGCTCAAATCATTCGGACCAATTAGAACAAGAGTAACATGATCCAAGGGAGGAGCTCATTAAATCTGGCCTAATAAGGAAAAGGATTATGGCCCAACAGTTCCCTTACGACAACATACCATCATCATTCATCAGCACACTTTCATCAGCGCCTGAAATGGACAAAAAAAATCTAGTGATAAAATGATGAACACTTATATATATATATATATATATATATATATATATATATATATAAAAATGTATAATCTGTACGGTTATGAAGACGGTTTTTTGATTTTTTGGGTTTCACTTATCGCTATATCTCGAGTACTGTTTAATATAAATTTGTGTATATATATAGCCCATATATATACACATACACAGAAAAGATCAAGGACAATTATCCTATGATCCTATATACATTGTATATTCCCTTTAGCGACATACTAAAAACTAAGACGACGGTCTCGTCGCTTCGGTCCATCGCTAAAGGGATTAGCATGGTATGAAAAATAAACGGGTGAGCCCTTGAAATGGACTATTATATATATATATATATATATATATATATATATATATATATCAGTTAATGTTAAAATGGAAAAGAAAAAAAAAAATTTGGGGATACATTAAAAATATATTGTAAATTAGAAAAAATTTTGAAGATTTTTTTTTATCAAAGTTAAAAATTGTGGGAGAAAATTGATCAAAAACTTGTATAACATTTTAAAGTATCAAAAAAAATATAATGATTTATCAAAAGTAATTTGGTAATGCTAAAGTTTTCTTCAAAACTTGTAATAAATATGAGAAAATAAATTTACTCTCTTTTCTTTTCTCTCACAAATTTTAACTTCTTACACAATATAAGAACAAGTGAATTAATTATACATTTCACAACATTGGATAAATATTAATAAAACTGAGAAGAAGTAACATAACATGAAATAAGCTAATGCCTTAAGTTTGTGTCGCATATATATCACAACGACAATCGTTTTCTATCTGTTAAGACGATATTTTTGTATGAGTCAGTCTCTGAAACTCATTTATTATTCACGTTAGAGAAATTATGTGAAATATCAATCTTTTATTTAACCATGTACGTCCAAGTATTTCTTTTTCCTTTTTAAAGTCACTTGTAAGGAGAAAGCAAAGCAAAACAAAAAGAAAATTATCAAATAGCTAGGAATCAAACGACCATAATAATGCATATATTTGTAGTGGATAATAATGAAGCCTGCTGTTAAACTGGAGTGCCACCGTACGTCAAACTAAAACTTTTCCCATATATATCATGCATGACATAAATTTCTTTCCACCCACCGAATCATCTTCCACATTTCCATATAATTATAACTCTCTCGTATAACAATTTACAAAAAGGCATAAATTTTAAAAAATATATTCTTATTTTATATACTTTTATCAGTCAAGTGTTTACTAATATAATATTTAAAATTTAAAATTGTGATGACAATTAATTAAATATATTATGTCATTTTATATTAACTTTTTTTTAATATAATACTCTCTTTGTTTTCAAAAGGATGACTTAACTAATGTTGTAAAATGATCAAATAGTTCGAGTTCGATTCTATTAAAAATTCGATTCGAGCTTGACTTAAAACATAAATGATTCAAATATGAACAAATTTTAAAATTCGATAAACTACTCGAATCTCCTCAAATTGTAATTTTCTATTGATACTTAGATCATATTCATTGAAAAAGTTCAAACTATTCGGGCTTGATTCGACATCGTGATCGACTCAGTAACTAAATGAGCCTCAATTAAACCTTATTTTATACTTGATAAAGTTTGTGAACCAAATCTGAACAACTCAATACTCGACTAGACTCAATTCATTTACACCCTTAGATTTGACATATAATTTTTTTTTTGTCCTAAAAAAGAGTAAAGGCCAAATATATCATTGCGGGGAGTCCATTGATATAAATTAAAAAAATAACTCCTCACTTTATATAATTTGGTGGAGTCACTTTTTTTTTAATTTCTTTAAAAAAATATACTTAAAGATATCTTTTGAAGACAAGGAAGTGTATATTTAAAATTTAAAAAAAAATCACAAATAAGACTTTTATATATATATATATATATATATGGGACTCGTGTTACTCTACCATTACTCAATGGAGAGCAACTAGAACGACCTATAAAAGTTGCAAGAATTTTGTAGAACACTGCCAAAACTTGCATACACACTTTCTCTCTTTTCTTTTTTCCGTCTTTCAGAGTACCATATACAAATAGTAATAATCATAATGTCAAAAGAAAGTTACGGAGTATGCTGGTGTTTCCGGCGACGGTTCAAGCTAAGCGAGGCGGAAGCACCGGCGGAAATCAAAGATATGTTCGAGCTTTACTCGGAGAACGGGATCATGACGGCGCATCATTTGCAGAGGTTCATGATGGTGGTTCAGGGAGATGAAAAAGCTACCATGGAAGTCGCAGAGGCCCTAATGGAGACTATTCTTAAGGAGCATAAACACCTTCATGTTTTTCACCGTAAAGGTCTCAACCTTGAAGTTTTCTTTCGATACCTGCTCGGTGACATTAATCCTCCCCTACCTTCCCCTCCAAAGGTAAATTAAAATTTACTTAGTTTTTCAAGGTTTTTTCCGGATCCGATTATCATGAATTTAACTTTATAATAATTAATAAACGAGAGAGATCACCTCCCGACCTGCGTATGAATATTGTATTTACCAATTGACCAAAATTATATAACTTCACCCTAACTCACTCCCATTTTTTCCAATAGACAGAGTGCTCCCTTTCTCTCTATATACTTAAATCAATGAATAAGAGCAGTGGCGTAGCCAAATATAGTTTTTTTAAGGTTGATATAATTCCAAAGTTATGGATTTAAACTTGATTTGTAGATGAGGTTGTCAAAATTTGATGTTAGTGTAATATTTTGAGTTGTGGTATATATATATATATATATATATATATATATATATATATATATATATATATATCTATATCGATTTATCTAACTGCAGGTATACGATCTACAACAAAAGTCTTAATGTTTTTGTCCCAATATATATCATCTTTCTAATATCTTTTTAAAGATTATTGTGGACAAAAATTATCTATATATTAGACTTTTAGCTTATTTTTCTTCAAAAACAGAGTATTTTTGGCATTACTATATATTTTCCTACCCCTGAATGAGAATCTTGTTTGATTTTTGTTCTCGTGTGTATATTTTCATATATCTGAATGCTTTTCTTTCATCTATTTTATTCTTTTATTTATTATCTTCTCAATTTTTTCATTGTTTTTACTTTTATTATTAATTATTACTTTATTTATACATGAAATTTATATTAAATTTTTAAGAATAAATAAATATAAGATATCCATTTTTTTTTTTTTTTTTGCTTAGGATGAGTTGATGCTCGAGTGTCGGTCATGTACATTAAAAAGTTAAAAGAGTAGATCATTGGTATTTCGTTCCTGGACAAATTTTATATAAGAAAATAATATATATATATATATATATATATATATATATATATAAAAATACGTGATTGAACTTGAACGGCAATAAACATAAAAATTTAAACGATAAAATATAATAAATTAAATTAAAATAAATTTTAATTTTTACGTATTCATGTGTATATACATGTATAAGCTTGTACGATGTATCGGCTTGCATGTCTACCTTTTTAGAGTCGGACAAAGAAGCTTCTGTGACCTTTTCTTTTCAGTTTTGTTTTCTACTGATTTGGCTTCATCTTTGGGCGATACCGAATCTTCTTTATTTAATTAAGAGATTGAAAAAACATGTGTTACGTGCTCATCCTCTGGATTAACAGTAATTTAGATATATTTTTATTTTAAGATTATTAAGTCACAGAAATTATTAATATGCCAGTATTTATATACTAGACTGAGTATTATCATATCAGCACTACTATATTTTAAACAAATTTAAGAATATGTCTGAAAAAGTAAAAAAAAAAAAAAAAAAATCTTTAAAATGGTGGTTTTACACTAAAATATCTGTATATATAACAATAAAGACTTAAAATATAATTTACTATCCTAAATTATAGGCCATATTCCACTTCAGGGATCCACCTTTTAATTTTGTCAATTAAATGATTGAAGTATTAATTTTTTCCACTTTCATTCAATAGGCCCTTCCACGTCAAAAATTACTGACGTAACACTTGAAGTGGGGCCATCTACAACTGATGTATCTTAAAAAAATATTTTTTCACTATTTTGTTAAATTAAAATGTTTAACTATGGGTAAATTTGGCAAATCAATTTAATTCTCCTTCTTCTCAAATCTGAATCAAACTAAAATTTTTACAATTAACACAAATTAAACAAAATACATAAATTATAAATAATTACACAATTAACTTAATAACTAAAAATTAACATAATTTTCAAGACAATCACCATAATTGTCGGCGAAAGGATCATCGAAAAGTGCAGGGGATATCGCCTGAATCTGCAAAAGTTCCGGCAAGAAACCCCCGAAACTACTCACAACCAGATAAAGAGGAAACAACAGTCCATAGCAGTTGCGTACCAGAATCTGGCCAATCAAACCATTCAAATGGAAATCACATCTTGTAATCAGCAAAATCAAATCGGTAATAACAGAAAATTCATTTGAACTAAATCAAAAGAAAGAAATCAAACTCCAGGACCAATTTTGGCCAAACAAAACACAATCAAACCCAGCCTAGAAAAAAAAAATCAAAAAACGATCTAGGAAAGAAAGTACTCAAACTGACAACAGCCAAAAACTGAACCATCAATGAAAAAACATAGATCCCAAATCAGAACTTGAAAAGAAAAACAAACAAAACAAGAAGCCCAAATCGAAACAAATGCGAAGGAAAGAGAATGTCGGAGTAATAGAAACAAATCGAAACAAGCTCTAACTGCTTTGGTGGTAATAGCAGGATGTTTCGAGAAGTCCTGCCATGGACTCTCCCTCCACCTGGCTTCAACTCGGTTCACTTCCCCACAAACCCGATTCGAGACCACGAACCGTTTCTTCTTCCTCCTCCATCCCCATCTCCTTACGGAGGCTTCTTCAACAGATCAAGATCATTTGAGTATGAGGGTCCATCTAATTCTCACCATCTAATTCTGGCTTCTTCTAAGAGCCACAGTGAAGCCGAGAGAAGACGAAGAGAGAGAATAACAAAAAAACCATGATTATCTTTTAATTAGGGATATGTTTGTTTTATTTTAATAAAGGATTTTAAGTTTGGTTTGACGATTTTGCCCATGATATAAATAGATTTGTTTATATAATGAATAAAAAATTATTTTTTTTGCCACATAAGCTTGTTAAGACCCCACACAATTAGCCACGTCAGCAATTTCTGACATGACGTATTCAATCTGGTGTAATTGGAAAAAATTAATAGTTTAATCACCTAATTGACAAAATTAAAAGGTGGATCATCGAAGTGGAATATGGCCTATAGTTTAGGGTACTAATTTATATTTAAGCCAACAATAAATAACTGGAAAAAAAAAATCTGAATTCCTATTACTAGTGTTGAGCCAATTAAACCTCAGTTTTGTAAGTTGTAAATAATCTGAATTCTTCTTCATACAATTACAGGTGCACCATGATATGACAGCTCCCTTGTCTCACTATTTCATATACACGGGTCATAATTCCTATCTAACCGGGAATCAACTCAATAGCAAATGTAGCGATGTCCCCATAATTGATGCACTGCACAGAGGTGTAAGAGTTATTGAACTGGATATGTGGCCAAATTCTACCAAAGACAATGTCCACATTCTTCATGGAGGGTATAGAAACTAGTAGTATGCATGCATGCATGCTTGTTTTCATGATAAAATATACCCCCCCCCCCCCTCCCCCTCCCCCTCCAAAAATGAATGAGAGTCTCATTTAACATGCATGAATCATGATTGTGGTTTGGAATCAATTCTTTATCAATGGCCCAAGCGATGCCAAAGAAGTCTTCCCTCTATCCATTCCGGAAATGGCTACTCCTCGACGAGAGGAGGCTATCGAATGGATTGAAGGAATTTGACACGCCAAGACATAATTTTTCAACCACTTTTGTTTGTTGCCAAATGGCAAGAAAAAAATCAGAAGACGATGGGACTCTAATTTTGGGACGGAGGAGTCTAGCTAGATATGGCTACTCAGTCTGTTTCATTTCTCAACTAGTCTATTGCACAATTGAAGATTGAAAGCTAATAAGCAATTGTAACTAACAAGATTATAAATGGGAACAAATAAGTATTGAGAATGTGTTAAGGTGATTTTTTTTGTTTTCAATATGTAGGACGCTAACAACCCCTGTGGAACTCATAAAGTGTTTAAAGTCTATTAAGGAACATGCTTTCGTCGCATCCGATTACCCTGTTATATTAACTCTAGAAGACCATCTTACTCCAAATCTTCAGGCAAAAGTTGCCAAGGTAAGTTTATTCATGCTTTGTTAGTAATATTCTCAAAAAAATTGTGCAGCAGTACTACTACTGTCACACAAACCGTCATTTGTTAGTGTGACGCCCCAATCATATACATTTTTCTCTCTGCCAGTAAACTCTATATTAGTTTCATTGTAGATGGTAACTGAAACATTTGGAGATGTACTCTTTACCTCTGGTTCAGAAAACTTTGCAGAATTTCCTTCCCCGGAATCATTGAAGAAACGGATTATTATCTCGACTAAACCACCAAAGGAATATCTCCAAAGTAATAGTATAAAAGAGACACATAATGAAACACACAAGGAAGCAAATTCGAAAGAGGAAAATGCCTGGGGAAAGGAAGTCTCGGATATTAAAGAGAAACTCGAAGCTTTTGATGAGGTATGTTATATATATATATATATATATATATATATATATATATATATATACATTATTTTTGTAACTAGTGCATCAAGTGTTTTCACTAAGTAATGAAGTTTCACATGGCAATAGAATTATATAGTCCCAGAGGATGGAGAATGTCTTATTGCGGAAGATCTTGAAGATGCGAATCCCAACTTGAAGCAAAATGCTGATACTGAATATAAACATTTAATTGCAATTCGCGCCCGGAAACGGAAAGGTGGAATCAAAGACTGGCTGCAAGATGATCCTAATTCAGTCACACGGATTAGCTTGAGGGAACACAATTTGGAAAACGCCGTCATAAATCATGGAGCAGATGTTATCCGGTAATTATCCTTATGAGTTCTTATAGGCTTCTTTGCGAGACTTCTGTAAATTCCTAACTGATGTTAATAGCTAATACTGTATGCTTTTGCTTCTTAATTCAAACATAATCACGTCTAATCATATTTTGAATTTTTTGATTATATGATATTTGGATTCTTTAAGGTTTACTCGAAGGAACTTGCTGAGGATATTTCCTAAAGGTTCAAGGGTTGACTCATCTAATTACAATCCACTAATTGGATGGATGCATGGGGCTCAGATGGTCGCATTCAATATGCAGGTTTTCTAACCCTCTGTTCTCTAGATGATATTAATTATCTCTTGAAGATACATTCATATATTCTCAAATATATGTATATTATATTTACAACTACATTAAAGATAATTAGAAAAATGAATGAATATATCAAACACATAAATAACGTGTCACTCTTTGCAGGACAATGTAGTAATAAACACTAGTGTGCTCTGTGACAGGGCCATGGCAGGTCACTCTGGTTGATGCAGGGAATGTTTAGAGCCAACGGTGGGTGTGGTTATGTGAAAAAACCAGATATTTTATTGAAGGTTGGTCCCCAGAATGAGGTCTTTGATCCTAAAAGGAAATTACCAGTTAAAAAAACTCTGAAGGTGCGTGTGAAATACGAATTTTCACTTTCTTATTGTTGATGCCAATGAGTGTCTTTTAAATTGAGATTTCTGTGTAGGTGAAAATTTATATGGGAGAAGGCTGGCATTTGGATTTCAGTCGCACGCACTTTGACTTATATTCCCCACCTGATTTCTATGTGAAGGTATCAGCACTGCATTTCCCCTTTACAAAATTCGGTTTGCTGTTACTAGTGAAGTATGAGGACCAGAAATTTTATTTATGCAGGTTGGAATTGCTGGAGTCCCTACTGATTCAGTGATGAAGAAAACAAAGATAATTGAAGACAATTGGATACCAATATGGAATGAGGAGTTTGAGTTTCCTTTGACAGTTCCAGAGCTGGCGTTGCTTCGGATTGAAGTTCATGAGTACGACATGTCGGAGATGGATGATTTTGGAGGACAGACATGTCTACCTGTTTCGGAATTGAAAACAGGAATTCGAGCTGTACCTTTTCACAACCAGAAGGGAGATAAATACAAATCTGTGAAGCTCCTCATGCGGTTTGAATTTGTTTGATATAGATCTTTTATCAACATTAGTGGTCTGTGTGTGTATGTAATTTTCTCACCAGAAATCAAATATTTGGGTTGGATTCTCATTGTTCTTTTTTTTCTTTGTTATGTTTTAGCACTTCTCATCTCGTGAATTGGACAAAAAACCCGCTATTACTGAATCTACTTGTTAAGTTTTGTGCCTCAAATTGAATAATTATTATTCTGCTCTCGTATCAAAATGGTATTCTCTGGTCAAATATTGCCTCAAAACAGTCTAAATGGCTAAATCTAGAATATGGATCAGCTTCCTTTTAATTTGGACAAAATTTAGAGAAGTTTTAAGTTGGATCTCAAGCTGATAATCATAAGTTGTGACTAGTAGGAAATGTATACAAGGCAATAAAAAAATAAGAATGCTGCATACTGGCCATTTTCCTTATAGCATGCAGAGTGAATCCATGGAAATGATCACTAATAAGACGTACTCTAGAGGAAAAAAAAATCACCTGAAACTACTAGAATGAAAGAGCTTTAACAATTTTGTGTCATTAGATCAGTTGTCTTTTCCCACAACCTGTAGTAGAATAAGAATTTGAAGAAAGTAGTATGAAACACCACCTACTGTGGCATACTGCAACTTTTCAGGCCCTTCAATATCTGCAAAATCTCTGTCGACAGAACGATTAAATCCTCCTGCCAACCATCCTAAATTCTTGTATCCTGCTCCATGAAGCTTTGAGATTGCCATCAGTGACCTGCAGTAGTAACAACAGAAACAGCAAAACTTTGTGTCAATAAAGTTCTTGCGAGACACTGCATTTGACAAGAAGGGAAAAATAAAACTAATAATATATTCTCCCAAAATGAGAGTCCCATTTGCAGTGAAGATAATGGCAGTTTAATCCAATAATGACCAACTAGAATAATTAAGTTCTGATCAAGTACTTTCTCCATCCCAAATTAGAGTCCCACTTGAAGTAAGCTAATTCGAGTTACCAAGTAGTGTCTCCATCTCAATGCAAGAATCCAACTTGAAGTATCTAATTGATTGTATTTCATCGGCTCATCACCAACTAGAATAACTAAATTCTTATTAACTACTCGGTGTTTCAAAATGAGGGTTCCATTTAAAGTAAAGCTAGTTGCAGTTTCATGACTTCATCCCGTAATCACCAACTAGACTAAGTATTTTCTGAGTCTCAAAATGAGAGTTCCACTTAGAAGCTAATTGCATTTGCATACAATGATCACTAACAAGAATTACTAAAGTTTTACCCCGTCCCAAAATGAGAGTAAGAAAGAGTTTCAATTTTTATTTTATTACCAACTCAATTCTGGTTAAAAAAATTTCCTAAATACGTCCCAAAATTAGAGTCTCATTTTTAGGAAAGCTAATAATAATTGCATACACAAATGCAAAACTAGAGTAAGTATAAATTGTTACCTTAATCCTTCTGGCTACAAGGAGCTTACTGTTCTTATCAGGAACCCCCACCTCCACTTGGGAAAGAAAATCAGGATTAATCATGGTAAAGCTCTGGCCAGTCCAAAGTCCAATGTACCCAAAATGAACCCATTTCTTGAGGAGGGTAATAATGCTGTTGTCCATGTCCTTGACAAAGAGTGGCACGTGCAATGACCCAGAGACACGTGCCTTCTCTCTCTCCCACTCCGGCCTAATGTCCAAGAGCGTGTAGCCTTCGGACTTCATAGCCATGGCTGCGTCCTTAGAAACTATTGGCCGGACCTTGCCAGACTGAATCAATTCCCGGGGACTGCCGGAAATTGCTTGGACACGTGAGCGTTGAGGAGTTGTACCTTTTGGTTCTCTGATTTGGTTTAGAGTGAACGTGTGAAGGTGATTCAACTGAATTGCCATTTCTCTCTGTCTCTCTCTTTCTCCCTACTTCTCCCTCTTATCCACCAAATTTAGAAAATTTTCATTTCGACTGTAACATAATCTGGGTTACCTTAAAAGTTACAATTGATAGCCAAACTTTTAATTTTTATGGGTAACGAAATAGTAATAAAAATTTTTTAAAATAATTTATTTTCTTTATCTTGTTAAACTATGATGGAATCAGAGAGTAATCGTGTAATTTTCCTCTTACTTAATACGAAGAAAAAAAAAATATAAAATATTATTTAATATTGTATGTATCTCGATTTACTTCATACATCATAAAAAGATGTAGTTGATAATGAGGCATTCCATCTGAAAAGGTGTAATTTTAGTTTTGTGGGTAACCAAATAGTCATAAAAAAATTTCAGTCTCAATTAAACGCCGTTGAGAGGATACTGAAGTTAGAAGGTCATCTCGTCTTCCTACACAAATAATTGATAGTTTACCGTCGTTTCTTCTTTCGATTGAAGTTCTTTTTCCTACACAAATATTATTTCTCTCTGCAAAGGAGGATGAAGGGAATAAGAGAAGAGACGACAGAGGAGGAGGATGAAGGTGCGACAAAGGAGGAGGATGAAGTGATGATAAAGCATATACTTTGATGAAAAGCGTATATCTTATTCATTCATTTTATTAATAAAAGTATTAATTTATTAAAGGCTTTTAATTATCTACATGATCTTTGTTTTATAATATGTGATAAACCCATAGTTTTAAGCAATGCTTTTAGAATAATGATGATGATCATTCTAATGAGATCTAAATTCTTAGAAAGCTTAAAACTAAAATAGTTCCCAATCGTTGGATTACTAAATTGGGGATTAGTGAATCCGGATAGATTGATACATCGTTGCTTGCTTTCATTGGATGAGGATGATTGATCTCATGATCATTTGTGTGGAACACTAAAGCAAGTATGTAGGTGCTTATTAGAGAATAAGTTCATTTGAGCATTGGCTCATTAAGGAATACCTAATGGAGTTTTATTTGCTGTCGATAGGAATTCTGTAGTGATAGTAGTCTGAGTGATCCTTGGACTTGAGATCATCATAGTATCTTGTGTATGATGAGTTATACTTTGACTTATTCCTTAAGACCCTTAGGGTATATCAAAGGTATGCTTGGGTATAATAAGTTGTACATGGAGATAATGTATGATCGATAAAGAATCTACCACTTCAATAAAAGAAGAGAAATGTCTATGTGATTCGATAAATGACAACCCAGTAGTCCTTGGCGGCGAAATGAAATTAGAAAGGAGTTTCTAATTTGCATTATTTGAGTTATGCGTTTAAGGATCGAAATACATATAATTAAATAAAATAAGACTTGATGATAATTCCATGTCTTATATTTAATTGGGACATTGTATGGTGGAAGGATTGAATTATCTGGTAACTATTTACTCAAAGGTTCTTTTATGATTAATGTTGAAATCTATATTATCTGGAAAGTGGATTGATGTTGGGGAGAACTTATCCTATTGTAGAATAAATATTATTTATTTAAATAAATTAATTATTTAATTTATTTATTTAAATAAGATTAAATTATTCTAATTGATTTATTCACAATAAGGTTTTAATATGGAGAACCTAAAGGGTCACACCATAAAAGGAAGAATAATTATTTAAGAAGTTAATGGCATAATCGTAATAATATGTTATGTATATTTAATTTAATCTATGGTGATAGAATAAATTAAATAGCTTAATATTATTATTTAATATTTTAGAAATATTAAATATAAATTAATAAGAGAGTCTTATTAATATTATTACAATTATTATTATTTTAATTTCTAAAAGTTTTAGGAATTAATTTAATATAAGTACTCTCATTTATTCCTAATTGGATTAGGAAGGAAAATTAGTTAAAGGAGTTTAATTAATTATCCCTAATAAGATTAGGGAGCTTAATTAATTAAAAGAATTTAATTAATTAAATAATTCCTTAATTGTTAAGGTGGGGTTACTTGATATCTTTAAATAAGAGGAGTCTTATTATGGGTGGTATGGGTTTGTTGACTTTAACAAAGTCGTAATAATTCCAAGAGTTGTTGGGAGAATGCGCTTTTTTTATATAGATAGAAAAACTAGGGTTTAGCCCGAACACCCATCTTCTTGAATTCTTATTCTTTCTTGGTGGATCACCTCTGAGGCCAAACATTTGGGTGGCTAACGCGTTGATCGAAGGAAGGAACCAAACCGGTGGATTCAAGTTGAGCGAAAAGGATTGGAGGTGAACTTGTACTGAGGAAACTTCGGATCTTCAAGGTATGATTCTTTTCTTCTTTATCTTTTCGTTTAATTAATAATTGTGCATAAAGGATGATCCGGGTATATGGTTTGTAAAATTTTAAACTTTGATTTTACACGTTTAGCATTATTTTTGCAATTTGATTGCGTTATGAATATTACAAACCTAACAGTGGCATCAGAGCCAAACCTTTATGCGAATTATTAATTGTTTTAATTTGATATGTATATTGATATATGTTTTAGAACAATTTAATTGGGCATAATTTTATTGTATAAAATTTATAAAAAAAAAAAAAAAAAAATCAATTTTTCTTGATGCTTAAATGAATCAAGTATACCACGACGGAAATCTAGGAAATTCTTTGTGTTAGTTTTTTTTTCATTTATTTTTAAAAAAAAAGAAAAAAAAAATTGTCAACGTGATTTATTAACAAGAATTGAATTCAAGGCATGGCGATTTTTTTTTTTTTTTAAAAATATAGTATATTTTTTAAAAAAAAAAAAAATTATATATATATTATTATATTATATATATATATATATATATATATATATATATATATATATATATATATATATATATATATATATATTATTCTTAATTATTTTATAATTAAAATAAAATATTTATTTTAATTTTAAAATAAAAGTTTATTTTAATATTAAAATAAAAAGAGTTTATTTTAATTTTAAAATTAATATTATATATATATATATATATATTATTTTAATATTAAAATAAAAAGTTTATTTTAATTTTGAAATAAAAGGTTTATTTTAATCTTAAAATAAAAAGGTTTATTTTAATTTTAAAATTAAATTTTATTTTAATTTTAAAATTAAAATTGGATTCCATTAACTAATTAGAGTTGAAATTGGATTTTATTTTTCCTAAAACTAATTGGATTTGTGAATAGGGAAGTATTCCATATTTCCTTAAATAAAGGAGTTTATTTAGATATGAAATAAGATTTCATATTATTCAAAATAAAATAGTTTATTTGTGAATAGGAAAGAGAATCCTAATTTTCTTAAATAAAGGAGTTTATTTAGATATGAAATAAGATTTCATATTATTCAAAATAAAGGAGTTTATTTGTGAATAGGAAAAGATATCCGCTGTTTCCTTTAATATTTTTTTTTTTACATGGAATTGGATTCCATAATTAATTAAAATAAAAGAGTTTATTTTAATTAAAGATTTTTTTATTACATGGAATTGGATTCCATAATTAATTAAAATAAAGGAGTTTATTTTGATTAAAGATTTTGATTAAAATAAAATAGTTTATTTTATTCAAAATTGGATAAATTAAAATAAAATAGTTTTATTTTGATTTAAATTTGGATTAAAATAAAGGAGTTTATTTTGATTCAAAATTAGATTTTATACTAACTAAATTTGCCCATTAAATGATATCAATATATATATTAAATGTTTATTATTCATGAGATGAATGTTATTTATTGATGCGTATGGTGATGTGTATGATAATAAATGGGATTGATTATGGACTATTGACCCGATGTGATTGGATTTTATTTTAGTTGGATGCATGAATGTATGGGTTTTATTAAATGGATTCTGCGTACCTCGTCTTCTCTAATTTTTCTTAATGTAAATTCTATCTCCTCTACTATGTACTTCCCTTATTTAGATCAAGGTTTCTATTTATTTTAAAATAGTTTTGTAATAGGAATAGTTAGAATTAATTTTGAAAAATTGGAGATCGAGGAAGCTGAAGGCGCTTGAAGACCCGTTTGTAATGGAGCAGGTTTTAAATGTAATAGTTATATTTAAATATTATTTCTTGCACCCCTAGGGTTTGACCTTTTGGTTCACTTGGTGGCTCTAGTAGAACGAAACTAGAATAAAAGTCCATAATCAATCCGGGTAGAATATAGTATTCTATATGTGCATGCTTATACTATATATATTATATATTATGCAAACATGCTTAGCATGTTCATTAATATAATAGCGTATTTTATATATATATATATAAATGCAGCTTAAACAAGATGAGACAAATTAATAACAAACCCTCAATTTTTTATATTAAGTCCTAAGCGTTCAAAGATATTTGGAATATCGAGCGTCATTTCTAGCATGATAAAATTAATAGAGTATTAAATATTTAATATGAGTTTGTTGTGTCACCACAAAAGGCAAGTATTAAGTATTTAAGATGTTAATTTATCACATTTGATGCTTATAAAGAAAATTGAACAATATTGTTTTGTTGTGTCACCACAAGGATGATATTTTTCTTTTTGAATATATGGAGTGCTAGGTTGGACTTAACTTGGATAATTTTGATTCGGATGTGCCACCACTGATCAAAATAATCTAAGAGGCAAAAATAAAAGGAGTTGCATAGTTGATGTAATTGACAAAAGTTGTCTACCTATTTATTTATATATAGTTTGTTGTGTCACCACAAGGCTATATACATTTGAAATGGGATCCTTATTCTCACTAGCAAATCTTTAATTAGATTTTGCCAAACTATATAAGTGAGGTAATATAGTTTGAAGAAAATAGTGGGAGATACCAATTTAAAACAAGACCTAATTTATTTTGGTAATTAATAAAAGAATGTATGTTAAAATGTTGTTAATTACAAATTCATTTACAAAATTTACAATGTCTAAAATTACTATCAACTGCGAAAGCATATTAGATGCTAAATTAATCGGGCCAAAATTAAGCGGATTGGTTAAGGAATTTGAGAATAGTTCTCATGGTTGAAAAGCTATCTTATGTCCTTAATACGCCTATCCTGCAATGGTTGCGAGACAATGCCTCTGAGGAAGAGATTGCTACTTTTAGAAAGTGGCAAGATGATGCACGATTAGCTCGATGCATCATGCTCGCATCCATGAGTAACGAGCTTGACGTCGACATGAAACTATGGATGCTCTTACTATATTCACCTGCACATCAGTAGTTGATGGTGAGGAAAGTGGGGCCGATAGATATCGAGATATCTAAGGAGCTCTTCCGATCTAGAATGGCCAATGGCACTATAAATACAAACAAAAGTCCTTAACATAATCAATTTGATTGATCAATTAGGACAACGAGTTTTGTCATGGATGGAGAGTTGAGCGAAGATTTGATCTTGCACTCACTCCGGACTCCTTTCACAATTGTTGTGAATTTTTCATATGAACAAGCTAGATATCGACTTTCATTGATTTGCTTAACATGTTGAAAAATGTTGAGAGTCACTTTCCACCAAGAAAGATCAAGTCTTCTTGGTAGGGGCCAAAGGATCTTCGAAAAAGAAGAACGATTCAAAGAAGGTAAATAGAAAGGCATAAACAAAGGATAATAAGAACAAAAGCGTCACGGATAGCAAAGGAGTTTGCTTCCCTTTGCAATAAGCTGGACAACGGAAAAAAATCTGCGAAAAGCATCTTGCGAGGCTAACGAAAGAAGCTTAGTGAAGTTTGATTTACAATCTGATTTTGTTCATGATTGAAATAAATTTTTCTTTAAGTCGAGGTTCTACTTGGGTATTGGATACTGACTTTGGTTATCATAAATATAGATTTATGAAGGGACCAAGCGAGTAGAAAGCTAAACAAATATAAGTAATCATATGTGTGGGAAATGTAGCAAAGGTTGCCATATTAGCCATAGAAACTTATAGTTTAACAATGCCTACGGGCAAATCTATTAAGTCGATAAGTTGTTATTGTATTCTAGTTCTTGTTAAAACATTATTTCCATTTTATTGTTGAATGATAAAATCTTTGGTATTATAATTAAGAACAATTGTTGTTCTATTTATAATAATAATAATTTTTGTATAGAAGCTGGAATATTACTTAATGGATTTTATATACTTGACTTACGTGAAAATAATTTTGCAAATTGAATAAACTAGTATAAGAAAAGGAGATGATCATTGAAAGAGTTGAATGTATGTATTTGTTGAAATACTGAGTGTGAATTATTTGAAAGGTTCAAAGAATTGAAAAGTGAAACAAATTGGCAAAGTATTAAGATTCTTTGATTAGATCGAGGAATAAATACTTGTGCAATAAGTTTTAGATCATCTCAAATGGTTTTCTCATAATGGACGCCTCCTCGATCGTAATAATTGATTGATGTATCTGAAAGGAAAAATCGTACCTTGTTGGACATGAGTGCGGTCCATAATGATTTTACCGACATTCCGGTATCCTTCTAGGATAATGTCCTAGAAATGGTGCGCATATCTATGAAAAGGTAACCTCAAAATCCATTGAAGACTCCATAAAAAGTTATGGATAGGGAGGATTCTAATCTTAAGTATGTTAAGATAAGGGGTTGTCCAACTTATGTGAAAAAGGTTTCAAAGGATAAGCTTGGGACAAAATTTGACAAGTCTGATTTGTGGGACATCCTAAAGTAAGTTTAGGGTATATGTTCTATAATCCTACTTAGCAAAAGGTGTTTATTCTGAAACACTGCCTTCAAGATAAAGGTGTTTATCATTGAAAGGGCTAGTGGGAGGATAATAGATCTTGAAGAGTTCAAGAACCACAAAACACTATAAGTCGAATAAGAGGAACACGTAGATAGACCTATTGTATTGTACCTGGCATGGAAATAAATAAATCGGAATAGTACCAAAGATACCTAGGAGGTATGGATTCATCATGGATGATGATGATGATGATGACACATCATAGAAGATGATGATCCGAGTTACATCTGATGAGGTAAGAGTTCTAGTGTGTACAAAAGAATTCGATGGGGAGCGTCGTGAAATTTCTAGTATTATATGTTGATATACTACGGATGAGGAATTACATACCAATGCTACAATCGATAAAGATAAAGTTGTCTAAACAATCCTCCATGAATGATTTGGAAGAGTATCTTAATTGGGGATATAAATCTATATAGATAGATTTAAAGGATGCTCGACTTAACCCGAGGAATGTATATTCATTTGATGCTAAAATCGTTTAGCATGGCAAACTCGAAGAGATGTCTCATGTTGATGAGCTATGGAGTGTATCTCTCTTAATAGTCCCCACAGACTCACTAAAAGAGAGGTCATGCATGAGTGACAATCATGTATGCAATGAAATGTCTGAGACAGACGATGTTGATCGGTCGTATTATGGAGAAGTTCACTATGAGTCGGTGAAAAACATCTTAAAAGTGCTTAACCAAGCACTAAGGATGTGATCATATTCATGGTGGGTCTAAATTAAAACTAGAGGCTTACTGAGACTCAAGTTTTTCGAGACGGACCAAGATGACGAAAAAATCCACTTTAAGGTAAAGCGTTACCTTGAGCGATGGTGCGATGAATTGAAAGGTTCCAAACAATGAAAGAGTTCTTTGGTTTAGTGATAAAGACAAAGTATATAGCTATAAATGAAGGCTGCAAGTTGATTGTTTGGATTAAAAGTTCATTCTGAGAACTAGGAATAGTTCTAAGTCTCATCTTGGATCTAAACATGTGTTGTGGCACTTTCATTTGATTATTAGAATCATTGAAAGATGGGAAATCACTATAGAGATAGTGGACTCTCAAGAACAACATTACATATCCATTAACTAAAAGCTTATCCAATGGCGGGATAATCGTCACTTAGAGAAGAAGAGTATAAGATACCATGACGATTGGCTTTAGTGCAGTGTGGGAGATTGAAAGTAGTATGCACACAAACCCGATCATGTTTGATGATAAAGCGTATACTTTGTAACAATCTTATTCATTTATTAATAAAAAGTATTAATTTATTAAAGGCTTTTAATTATCTACATGATCTTTGTTTTATAATATGTGATAAACCCGTAGTTTTAAGCAATGCTTTTAGAATAATGATGATGATCATTCTAATGAGATCTAAATTCTTAGAAAGCTTAAAACTAAAATAGTTCCCAATCATTGGATTACTAAATTGGGGATTAGTGAATCCGGATAGATTGAACATCGTTGCTTGCTTTCATTGGATGAGGATGATTGATCTCATGATCATTTGTGTGGAACACTAAAAGCAAGTATGTAGGTGCTTATTAGAGAATAAGTTCATTTGAGCGTTGGCTCATTAAGGAATACCTAATGGAGTTTTATTTGCTGTCATCGATAGAAATTCTGTAGTGATAGTAGTAGTCTGAGTGATCCTTGGACTTGAGATCATCATAGTATCTTGTGTATGATGAGTTATACTTTGACTTATTCCTTAAGACCCTTAGGGTATATCAAAGGGTATGCTTGGGTATAATAAGTTGTACATGGAGATAATGTATGATCGATAAAGAATCTACCACTTCTAATAAAGAAAAGAGAAATGTCTATGTGATTCGATAAATGACAACCCGGTAGTCCTTGGCGCGGCGAATAAAATTAGAAAGGAGTTTCTAATTTGCATTATTTGAGTTATGCGTTTAAGGATCGAAATACATATAATTAAATAAAATAAGACTTGACGATAATTCCATGTCTTATATTTAATTGGGACATTGTATGGTGGAAGGATTGAATTGTCTGGTAACTATTTACTCAAAGGTTCTTTTATGATTAATGTTGAAATCTATATTATCTGGAAAGTCGTTGATCATTGGGAGGCTTATCCTATTGTAGAATAAATATTATTTATTTAAATAAATTAATTATTTAATTTATTTATTTAAATAAGATTAAATTATTCTAATTGATTTATTCACAACCTAGGTTTAATATGGAGAACCTAAAGGGTCACACCATAAAAGGAAGAATAATTATTTAAGAAGTTAATGGCATAATCGTAATAATATATTATGTATATTTAATTTAATCTATGGTGATAGAATAAATTAAATAGCTTAATATTTATTATTTAATATTTTAGAAATATTAAATATAAATTAATAAGAGAGTCTTATTAATATTATTACAATTATTATTATTTTAATTTCTAAAAGAGTTTAGGAATTAATTTAATATAAGTACTCTCATTTATTCCTAATTGGATTAGGAAGGAAAATTAGTTAAAGGAGTTTAATTAATTATCCCTAATAAGATTAGGGAGCTTAATTAATTAAAAGAATTAATTAATTAAAAATACCCATTTCCTTAATTGTTAAGGTGGGTTGCTTGATCTATAAATAAGAGAGTCTTATTATGGGTGGTATGGGTTGTTGACTTTAACAAAGTGCGTAATAATTCCAGTTGTTGGGAGTATGCGCTTTTTACATAGAGATAGAAAAACTAGGGTTTAGCTATAACACCCATCTTCTTGAATTTTTATTCTTCTTTGGTGGATCACCTCTGAGAGCCCCAAACATTTGGGTGGCTAACGTTGATCGAAGGAAGGAACCAAACCCGTGGATTCAAGTTGAGCGAAAAAGGATTGGAGGTGAACTTGTACACGAGGAAGCTTCGGATCTTCAGGTATGATTCTTGTTCTTCTTTTCTTTTCGTTTAATTAATAATTATGCATAAAGGGATGATCCGGGTATATGGTTTGTAAAATTTTAAACTCGATTTTACACGCCCGCATTATTTTTGCAATTTGATTACGTTATGAATATTACAAACCTAAAATGAAGGTGCGACAAGATGAATATAGGTAAAAATATAATTTAAATTAACACTTACAGTTGCAACCCGTAATATTAGTATTAACTTAATCAACAAATAAACCAAAGAATAATCACTATGTCTCCTCTTCTCAAAAAATTTTTGAGTTTTAAATTATTTAGTAAATTTTGTGTTGGCCCTTTGAAAAATTTTATTTTTTTGGATAACTTATTTTATTTTAAGTTTTTTAATTGGGCAAATATACTAAAAGTAACATACTTAAAATGGTTTTTTTTTTTCAAAATTCCAATATAGGCAATTGCCTACACTGGCTACACATAGATCCGCCTGAAGGTGGATTCAATGATTATAACAAATAATTGTTATTCATATCATTTTGTATTCAATCTTTTATAATCAAAGCATTAACATAAATAGTTCATAATATCATTTCGGTATATAATATTGTTGCATATTTACATGGTCCATAATAAAAATAAAACGGATTGATGATAGTAATGTAAAATAATCTAAAGGTCAGTTAGGTAATTGTATTTTCTTTCAAATTTTTATTTCTGCGTTAACATTTTCCAAATCAGAAGCAAAAATAATGTTTGATTTTGAAAAAGTGAAACCAAAATCAATTCTAACAAAAATAAATAGAAAAATACAAAAAAGTTAATTATTCAATTTCGACAATCTAATTAGTCATTTCAACTCTAACAAATATTGAATCTTGTTAATAACAAAAATTCGAACCCTACCTCTTCATAAAATAAAATAAAATTAGCACTTAAAAATAATTGTCAAATAATGTTGTCTAGTTTTTGTTTTCACTAATTAATAAAAGTAAGCAAAAACAGAAACATATGAAAACAAATATATAACCCAGGTAAAAATATAACTTAACTATGATAACTATTTAAAAAATAGAAATAAAAAGCCAGGTAAAAATTAAATCTTCACTATTTAAAAAGTGGAGTTTAACATATATAATATGGGCTATATGTATATAATATATTACTAATATTTTTTATAAAAATGATACGTAGTCGGCAGGATTCGAACCTGCGCGGGACGAGCCCACATGATTTCAAGTCATGCCCGATAACCACTCCGGCACGACCCCAATCTGCAGCATAACATATTCCGAACGTATAGAACTCTACTTATTAAAATTTATTTATTTAGTTTTTTGCAAACAAACTACCATATATTCATAAGTAACCACACCAAAAGTGTAAAATATCTAAATGATACTATTTTATCATTTTAATCCACTGAATTATTTAAAAAAATTATTTGAATGATCTTAAAATTTAAAATTAAAGGAGTACAATATTTATTGAGGCTATTTTTGTCTATAAATTTTAAATAAACTATTAAGATGCAGCTCTTAATTCTTAACAATTAAAAGGCAAAACAAATTTACCAAACAAGATTTACTTATGATCGAATCAGAGTCAGATGAATTAAGAGACATTTAGACATAAACAAACACCATTTTAGTTTAAAATCACACAAGGGATAATTCTCCCTTCAACATCAACTCGAGTTGGATTAAATTTGACTCAAACTTAATTAGACTGTAAACGACTCAAATGTGTATAATATGTCAAAGTTCATTTAAAAACTCAACTTTATTTAAGTTCGTTCAACTTTTAATCGAGCTCAACAAATCATAATTTAACTCGACTCTACAACCATATCGTAGAGTATTTTCTCTTCTTTTATATTGAGAATTTGTCCCAAACTATTCATAGAATACCAATTAAAATAAAATACCCAATTATATATATATATATATATATATATATACAAGATAGATTATGTTCGGACTCCCTGTTATATATATCCAAATCACACCCAAAACACTGTATTATGTAAAAATTTAAGTTTCATATTTTTTTTTAGTTGTTTTTTTTTAAAAAAAAGGTTCGGATTTTATCAGGTATCCAGACTCCGGACCTGATCCGGCCTATATATATATATATATATATATATATATATATATATATATATATATGAAATTGAATTTAAAATACAACACAAATCAAATTAATATACATACCATAACAATAATTTTTTTTTAATTGCAAGTGAAATATAATAATAGATGTCTAACAAAAGATGCAAGTCAAGATTTGAAGGTGGGATGGGTATTAAAAATTTGGAGTGTTTTAATTTAGATTTGCTTGCTCAGTTGAATTCTTTGGTGGCTTCAGTCCTTCTGAATAAATACTGGTAATTCTGAATTTTTGAAGTGCTCTTGGAAAAATGGTGAATTTTTCTCATAGTGTTAGTAACAGTCATCGGTTTGGGCGAGGTAGTCCGTAGTATAATATTACGTTGAGCAGGATAACATCTGTTTCAGAAGCCGAGGGAGGATGGTCCGATAGCGGTTGGGTGGATAATGGGTTCCAAGCGGCAATAGGATGGACATGGCATGGAATAGAAACAGGTCTTGTCTGGTATGGCACTTCCTACTGCATGTGGCCATGTGATCTGCACTACATGTGGAACTCTTCATCATGACCTGTTACGTTATGGGCTTTCCATAACAATTGGGATAAGGTGGAATGCAATAACTGGTGGAGCTTCTGCAGAAATATCCTTTGCTTGTCCCCAGTATTCCCAGTTTTGGTTGATAGTAGTATTTATTATGTTGCTGGGCTCCTTTTTTAGCTTTTGTCTAGTTAGGAAGGAATGTTCCTAGACTGTCGTCGTCTGTGACTGTGGATGGAAGAGTACTTGCTTTCTGATTTAATGCATGTTTTATTATTATCAAAAAAATGGAGTAACTATTAATAGTACTCCTTCCGTTCCTTAAGGTCGTTTTAGACATGTGCACAACAATTAAAAAAATAATTGAAAAACATTAATTATAGTATCAATTGTCTATAATACCCTTCACCTCACTTATCTCATAAATATGGATCAAAAGATTATGTGGAGTAATAAAGGGCAATTTAGGAAAAATAATAATTAATTCTCCTAAATAACCACAAACGACAAATAATTAGGAATATAAAAAAAAAGTCTAAAACGACCTACATATAAAAATGGAGGGAGTACTTTTTAGAATTTTGTTTTGTGAAGGAGGTATAGTACCATTTATTTCTAGGATTAATTACATATATTAGTACCTTTTAAAAAATAATTACAAAAATAAAATACCCATAAAATAATTACAAAAATATTACACTTTTTTAATTTTATTTACAATATTATTATAATTATGAGTCCTTAATTAAAAGGATTAATAATATTAATGGGGCATGTTTTTTAAAATGCGTGATAACCGCATTATTATGCATGTATATATTCGTTTTAAATATCTTTGCCCTTTACGTAGGACTCTTCGTTTTAAGTATAATGCCCTTTACATTCGAAGTTGAAACTCTCTTTTTCTCTCTCATTCCGTGTTTGTTGAAACCTCTCTCTTTTTCATTCGTGTTTCAATATTCTTCATTGTTTGTTATCGAAGTTCATAGTCATTTCGTTTTAGATTCGTGTTAGATTCTGCGTTACGTGTTACGTGTTCGCGCCATTTTAGCTCGTGTTTTTAGATTACGTGTTCATAGCCATTTAGATTCGTGTTTTAGATTACGTATTACGTGTTATCTTTCATTCTGGTGTGGGTTTGTGTTATTTTTTATGTTTTGTATAGAATGGTCGATACAAAGAAGAAGGATGGGAAGAGGAAGAGAATATCGGAGCGTGAGTCTGTCAAGGACGTGAAGAAGTTTGTTGTGGATAGGAAGGGAAGGAAAAGGATACATGTCGAAAATCGGTAAGAATGAAAATAAATTTGGTGATACACGTGATATCAAGCATTCTCAAGTGCGATTAGATTACGAGCTTGGCGTTCACGTAGTTAAGGCCCAAAGGTCAAGTGCTTATCGAAATATAATTCCAACAGAGAAATTTAAAGGTGTGTTATTTTAATTTTCTTATGGTTACCATTATATAATTATTTGGTTACTTATTAGTATGTATTTAGTTCTTTGTGATATTATATTCTTGTGTTACTTTTATGGGTTGGTTACTTATTAGTATGTATTTGGTTCTTTGTGATATTATATTACTCTGTTACTTTTATGGGTTGGTTACTTATTAGTATGTATTTGGTTCTTTGTGAATTTTTATTAGTATGTATTTGGTTCTTTGTAAAATAATAATTATTTGGTTACTTATTTTTATGTATTTGGTTCTTGTATAAACTTTTAATGTTTTGTTACTTATTAGTATGTTTTTTGATTCTTGTCATTTTATAGTTTTAGTTCTTTGTCGTATTACGAGTTTTGTTACTATTTTGTATTTTTATGCTTAATATGTTTTTTACCTAGTATACATGTTTTAATAAATTGAGTTTAGTGTATAGGTTGTTTATGTATTGGTTACCATTAAAAGATGGTTTGGGTACCATCATAGAATTATTTGGTTACTTATTAGTATGTATTTGGTTACTGTGATATTATATTACTGTGTTACTTTTATGGGTTGGTTACTTATTAGTATGTATTTAGTTCTTGTGATATTATATTACTTGTGTTACTTTTTTATGGGTTGGTTACTTATTAGTATGTATTTAGTTCTTGTGAATTTTATTAGTATGTATTTAGTTCTTGTAAAATAATAATTATTTGGTTACTTATTTTTATGTATTTGGTTACTGTAAACTTTTAATGTTTTGGTTACTTATTAGTATGTTTGTGGTTACTGTCATTTTATAGTTTGGTTACTGTTATATCGATTTTGTTCTTTATCGTATTACGGTTTTATTACTATTTTGTATTTTTATGCTTAATATGTTTTTGCCTAGTATACATGTTTTAATAAATTGAGTTTAGTGTATAGGTTGTTTATGTATTGGTTACCATTAAAAGATGGTTTGGGTACCATCATAGAATTATTTGGTTACTTGTTAGTATGTATTTTGTTTACTGGATTTTTGTGTATTACACTATTTTTTGTATAAATTTTGTTATATTGGTTACTAATAACTGTTCAATTATGGTTTTGTGTATTTACAGTTATGGGATCTTTACTATGAGGAATGCAACCGAAAATTCAATTTGGAAAAGTAATATATTGGTGTGACATGGATGTCCTCATAATTATTGCCAAGAAATTGAATGAAAGTCAGCTGGAGAAGTTTAGGGCAACATGTTTTGGAAATTTTTGGAGTTTGGTGAGCATCAAATGTATTCACATATTATTCACCATGCTCTTGTAAGGAGGTTCACCAAAGGGATGATGGTGAGATGTGGTTTTGTTTGGGGAGAAAAGGGTTAGGTTTGAAATTTTGCTTTGAGTTTTGTCGATTTACGGGTTGAGATGGCAAAGGCAATGATGATATAAGTGCATATAAAGGTATGCAAAATCTGATTGTTGAAAAATATTTTGGAACAGAAGTTGTTACTCGTAGTAGTATAGGTAGGATATTCCGGAAGGTAGTTTTTGATGACGATGATGAGGCTATTAGGATGTCATTGATTTTTTTGGTGTTTAATTTTATTCTTTCAACAGTTTCTGAAAATTTTGTTGATGGGACAATGGTCAATTTTTTATGTTAGGGTGATGTTAGCAGTTTTACTTGGGGGAAAGTTGCATTTGAAATGACAAAGTACTCTTTGTCAAATGCTTTGAAGGGGCATATAAAGAAAGGAAGGAGTGGTGGTTCAACATATAATTTCTACAAAGACCATTATATTAAATTGTATAAGTTGAATGGTCTTCCATATGTATTTCAAGTATTTATGTTTGAAACCATTTCAACTTTCAAAGCTTGCGGTATATCTGACATTTGAGCATCATCTGTCGGATGTCCGTTTATGTAGATGGAAGGAGCTAGTGAAGCCCCCTTCAAATGACAAGTTGAATGATCTGGTATTTTGTTCTGGACAGGTATGCATTGTATTACTAAGAATGCAATTGGTTACCTTTAGTTAATTATTTGGTTCTTGATTATTTTTGTGAAGTTTACTATTAACATAGTAGTTAGTTACCTTTATATACTAATTGAGTTCTTGATTATATTATGTGTATGTTAACAATAAAATGTTGTTGGTTACTAGAATATATAAAGTTTGGTTACCTTTATACATTTAGTTGGTTCTTGATTTATATATATTTGGTTACCAAAGTATATATGTTTTTGTTTTTCTTGATTATGTTTTATGATTCTTTATTTTATCTTTTTGTTATTGTAATTGTATAATGTTTGTCGGATGTTATCTTTGAAGTGTACTTATTATTTTTCAAATTTGAGGGTAAAAGTTTGATTCCCACGGTGAGGAGAATGAACGACTTGATTTGGCGGGTTTCACTTTTTCAATGGGAAGGATCTTTGACAAAAAAGGTGAAGGATGACAACATTGGATTTGATATATCGGTCATTAAAGATCTGAATTGATACAGTTCTGGTAGTTGGAGAAAAAAGTTTACGAAATTAAGAAAGGCGTTGTAAAATTGCGGATGATATTAAGGATGAGATCTGATTTTACACGTTCGGATATCTGAGACTTTAGGTTAATTATTAGAGATGAGTTACGGCGGGTTCAAAGATGGTGGGGTTAAAGAAGTTGATAGTGATTATGATGATGATTACGATTCGATTACGATGAGGGTGGTGATCTTGATGATGATGATGAAGCCGATGATTACGATGAAGGCGATGATGTTGTTGATCGATGTCTTTGTGAGGTTGGTGATGATGATTTGAAAGTTGAAGAGGTTGGTGATGATGGTTTGAAAGATGATGAGAAGAAGGATGAATTTTTAAATGAAGTTGGAAATGAAGGTGATGATGTTATGCTTGAAGACCGTCATGTTGTTGAGGATGTTAAGGATGTTATGGTTGAAAACCGTCATGTTGTTGAGGATGTTGTTGAGGATGTTATGGTTGAAGCCCGTCATTTTGTTGAAGATGTTGTTGAGGATGTTGGTGATGTGTCAGATTTTGTTAAGAAGAAGGATGGTAATGAATCTGAGTATGGTAATGAAGTTGAACTTGATGGTATGGTTGAAGAACATCATGAAATAATAAGTAATGTTGTTCAAGAAATTGTCAAGGTTAGACTTTTTTGTTTGTTTTGTTTTGTGTTAGATGTCTTTTTTTCATTTTTTTAAAGATCAATTTATTGTTTTGTATTTTGAGCAGATCCGTTAATAATGATGTTGACATGCCAACTTTTGACATTTTAAGCCAATGTGCGGGGAAAGAAATTGTTATTTATGTTCTTTCTTTGAGGTTAGTGTTATTCTGACATACGCCAACTTTTTTTTTTTTTATGCTTTAGGTTTTGTTCTTGTTTTACCATTACATGCTTAAGGTTTTGGTTATTGTTTCAATTTTACTCAGTATCCAACTCATAAATATATAGTAACCATTATAATATTTCATAGTAACCAAAAGAGCATTAGTTAGTAACAAGTATAATGTTTTATAGTAACCAATAATGCATTAGACAATAACTAATATAGCATTAATATACAATATAATATTACCAATACATAATTAGTTAATATAACAAGTATAATGTTTCATAGTAACCATTCTGACATTAGACGATAACCAATACAACAATGATTTTTATGTGAAAATATAATTGTTTTCGTTACATTTTACATCATTTGTAAAAGGGGAAAAAAGTTTGAGGCGGAAAGCAAATCATATTGGATGAGATGGTTCCGACTACCGTGATATAGTCCAGTGTGATGAATTGGAGAAGAGCGCGTCAATAGAGTCGATGGAAAACACATAAATGCGTGAACATTTAAAGAGTGTTGTTCTCTGATCTCCATATCTGAGAACATTTGGATCTACTTTGGGTTATCGTCTAATGCATCGGGTGCTAGTCAAAGAGTTGTTGTTATTTCTGCATTTTCCAAGGTTTGCATGGATATGCCGTCCAAATTTGAAGAGGCGTTGTTTGAACAGTGGTTTAAAATAGGACTTAACAACAAGAAAAGGTTTGTTTTTTATTGTTAACAATGCTATAGTTTTTTTATGAAACAAATAAATTTGCTTTTGGGTAGTGTATATTAACATGGTGATTGTTAATGTCAACGTGTATACTAATATATTTTTATATTGAAGGACGGACAAATTTCACAGGAAGAATGACATTATCGAACTTCTTTTGTATTTGGGTCTATCCCATTTCATCTAAAATGTGGTTTTATAAATTAAAGACTCTGAAGCAATGGTTGAGCGATGATGTGAGTTCTTTTTTTTTTTTTAAATTATGTTTCTATATTTATGGTTACATTATTTATTTGTTTAAGTAAATAGCTTTAAAAGTGTTGATTCTTGTTATATATCTATTTTATTCTTTATATTATATTTGTTTTGTTACTATTATATTACTGTTTTATTACTATCATATAACTATTTGGTTCTTATTATATAATTGTTTGGTTCTTATCATAAATATTTTATATATATGTTGGTTACCATCATATAAAATGATATGTTAATATTTAAGCATGTTTTGGTTGCTATGATATAAGTGGTTGAGTTCTTTATCATATATATGTTTTGTTATTATTATATTACTGTTTGGTTACTAATATACAACTATTTGTTTACTATTATATAATTATTTGTTTCTACTATGATATATGTTTTATATATGTTTTGGTTGCCAACATATAAATTGATATATTACTATTGTGAGACCCAGATTTTATCAATAAAGATTTAAATTTTGTTGAAATAATTTTTAATATTATGGTGTGAATTTGAGATAATATTATAGTTGTGGGTAGTATTTATAAATTTTGCAAAGTATGCAAGTGGTTATATTATATTCGATTGGTGGGGAATATTCGGTTTAGCGGGGAATATTAATAACTGCACTACTCAATCATTGGTGGACCCTAGCAAAATGTTATTATCGGATTGAAAAAACGACAAAAATATTTTATTGAAATAACGGCGGAAGTTTTACCGTTGATCTTGTTGAACTACTTGGTAGTAAAAAATGCGATGTCGTGTGGTGGTTGCATAAGTAAGACACCTGTATTGATTATTGATGCTTATGTGAGAAGTCACTTTCGGTTTGATTCCATTATTGTCGATTAATAATATGAATTATTATAGCGATAATGACGTTTTATTTTATTAAGTATTATTAACGTAATAAAAGCGAAACATCTTTTATATAAAAGCGAATAATTTATTAAAGTTATTACATAAATAGAATATATTATATTTTATTATGCATAGTGTTGCATAGTGTTTTTTGCATAGTAGTTTTGCGTAGTGTTGCATAGTGTTTTGCATAGTAAAATGTTTTATATATAAATAGAATATATGATATTTTATTTAAAAGATTTTGCTTTAAATATGGATAGTCAGATTAAAGTAAATCAATCTGGATCGTTCATGGATTAATTACTATGCATTATATTTTCCTATAAATAGAAGCTCATTCTTTCATTATTTTCTTACGAATTCACTTTGAAACTCTAGAGAGAAATTATAGAGAAAGCTATAGAGAAAAAATCTATAGAGAGAAAGAAGAAGAAGTATTCGCAGTACTTCACTACTTTGATATCCGGTGTCTTTTACGGTAAGGGATATTATTTGTTATACCCGTGAAGTGTTATTCTTTCTTCTTCTTGAAGAGAACTTACATTATTCCATTCATTATTATTACATTGGAATAACTTTTGTAAAAGTGGCATACCCTATACATAACTTTGTGTCTGCTGGCGTACCTATACTTGGTGAAATCCTTATATTATTCCATTCTTATTTATTACATTGGAATAACTTTGTACGCTGAATCCCTATACTTGGTGATCTTCTTCATTATTCCATTCTTTATTATTACATTTGAATATCACATGCATGTGTTTTACACTGACACAGTTCCATTGTTTATTATTCCACATTTATTATTACATTTGGAATATCACATGTGCGTGTGTGTTTTACAGGACACAGTTCCATTGTTTATTATTCAACATTTATTATTACATTGGATCATCACAGCCGATGTGAATTTCACGACTGGTTCCGTTATTATTATTACATTGGAATAACTTTTATACATCTGCGAATCTACGCATGCGTGGTGATTTCTTTTGTTATTCCATTCTTTATTATACCCAATTAGTTAAAACTTTGACTTCTATACTCCATGAAATTAGTAGAATATCCTTGATATTTGCGTTTCATCCAGATATCTTTCATGGAAATATTCTTGATCATTCTTGAATTTTACTCTACAAAAGCAGATCTTGTTGACAATTTGGGCGTTACTAATTCTGGATAAAATAATTCTTGAACTTGTTTTATTGAATTATTATGTCATTGTCATCATCCTCATGATATATTATGTTATCTTTGGCTTACGTGCGTAGATGAACTTAGTATGATTATGACCGAGGATCATTCGGTATAATCATGGCTTGTTATAAATGATGTGATAAAAGTCCTCGGTGGCACGTAATGCGATGATGGATAGTTTTTGGTATGATTATGACCGGGGGTGATTCGGTATAGTCGTGACCATTAATAATTTGATGAAAATCCTTGGCCAGTAGTGCGAGGGATGATTAGATGTGGTGGTTTATTTATTAAAATTTGAGTCTCAATGATAAAAATTGATGAAAACCTTTTAAAACCTAAAAGATAGTAGATTTTATTCTCTACTTGACTCTTTTAATGGATTGCATATTCCGTTCTGAGTTAAACCGGTTGTCTATTGTATTTTATCGGTTTAACATTTGTTGAAGGCTAATGATAATTTATTACGCATTATCTTAGTCATAATATTTCTTCTTGGGCTAGTTGAGCTCACCCTTTCTTTCACCGTTCTCTTGAGAAATGAGAACATAGGCGGGACGAGTCGGGGAGCGGATAATGGTCCGAGAGGATAGCATTAGTAGTCCTCACTATTACGTGAAATAGTGTGATAATAGTTGTAATGAGGACTCCTTTTGAGTTTGTATAATATCTAGTAGACAATATTTGTATTCAAACTCACGGTTTATGTCGTATTGTACCTGACGAGTTATATTAATAAGTTGTATTTGAATTTATGTACCATGTAAGTGGCGACCCAAGATGGGTGATGTATACCTAATTTTGGGGCGTCGCGGTTGATTGATATCGAGCTTAGGGATATGATCCTGGCTAAGAGATGAGAATAGTACTAGGAGGGAGAGATAGGGAATACCTTACTAGAATGACCTACCTAAGTTTATGTGGTATTTTATTGGTGGATTAGAATATAGGGATAATTTGTTATATGTTAATTAACCCTTGTTTTGTGACGGTGTTTGAGAATGGCATCTGAAAATCTTTGAGATAAGCAATGAAGCACATGAGAGTGTTGATTCACTCAAAAAAGGTAACGACCAACAACACGATAATAATCATCTTTGGTGGCAGCGGCTATCGAATAATGATAACCATCGTGGGGAAATTATCATGCTAAGAATGGTAACCACTTGATTGGTAATCATGGCAAAGATAATAGAAGTGGAAATTTCAAGAAGAAGGGTCATTTAGCTCGATTTTGTTGTGCAGTGAAGTCAAGTCTAGGCTGGGATAGTGGCACCAAAGGCGGATATGGACAAAATAAAGTCGTTGGTTTTAGGAAGTGCGTTTTTATGACTTCTCAAAAGTGGGTAACCGAACGAAGTTATCACGGGTTAGTTAATTATAAATTCTTGCGAAGTCTATACCTTATTAGATCTGGTTCTACCCATTCTTTTATCTCTCTCTTGCTTGCGTTCAACGTTTAAATTTGACTCCGGAGAAATTAGACTTTGATTTATCTATTGAAACTTCGTTGGGAGAAACCTTCGTTACCTCCATTGTTTATTAATCTTGTTGTTTCAAATAAACACTTTCACGTTACCTGTCGATCTTATCTCTTTGAAAATACTTGCCTTTGAGGTAATTTTTGAAAACGATTGATTAACTACTCATTATTCTTTTTGTAAGGTTGTTAGCTTTTATATTCATAACCAACCTGTTGTGCGAATTCAAGTAACCAAACTACTAAAGTCAATTATTGTCATATCAAGCCATAAGTAAAGAGTCCCGAACCTTTCGTTGTTGACTTCCTTGTGTGGAATGCCTGCAAAGCCGGACTTTCACGTAGGCGACATCGTGAATGAAGATGACAAGTTTATAGGTATCATTGTGAGATCTTATCTAGGTTAAGGGATAGAAGTCACAGTTGGTATCAATGTGATGTACTATCCAAGTCTTGGATGAGAGTCATAGTTTTTGAATGATATTTCTATTATTAATAAATTTCTTGGCGTATTCTTGAAGACTTCTAGCCTACTTAGAAACGAAATCGAATTTTGTATTGACCCGATCTGAAAAACCCATTTCTTAAACCCTCAAATATTTCTTCAACTAAAAGGATCATTTTACGAGGATTATGATGAAAGTCATAATAAAAGCATTGGACTAATAAAAATCATGGGTATATGAAGTATTAGTAAGTGTTATGATGAGTTATGTTGGTTATTATGTGAAAACATGAAAGTTTCTTAGAAATCACAAGAGAGTTGAAAATCAGATTTTGGTGAAAAGCGTAACATGAAATTCAATTGACCATATCTCCTATTATATTTTGAATTTTTGAATGTGGTCAAGTCCTAGAGTTAGATCTATGAGTTACCTAACTAATCCAAGTGGAATTACTGGAAAAGGTGTTGTAGATTTTTGTGTGGACTGATTTTAGCAAAGGAGTGCAAAGCTGCAAAAAGCCAAAAAAGCTGCTGCCATGATTTTAGAGGGCTGTTTCAGCCACTTAAATTATGAGAAAAATTCTGGCCTTTTGGGACATGAAGGTATATGGTATAAAGTACCTCCTGTCCAAAAATGAGCTCATTCGACTTAAAATGAGCAAGTTATGACTATTTCAATATTTAGGTTTTTCAAATGAAAAAATGCTATAACCGGAGTTCTATAACTCCGATGACCATGAAATTTAAACTAGAAGCTCACGTTAACATGTGTAAGGTCCTGCCAAGATTTGGGAATTTTGGAGTTAAACTTGAGGTAGCTAATTTCTTAAGAAATTAATTAGAAATTGATTTTTGAAAAATAGTAAATGAATTTTAAAAATTCCGAGAAAAATATTTTTCATTATGGGACTATATTATGCTAAATCCCAGAAAAGAAATATTTTTGGGACTAATTTGGTATTTTTCATGAAAATAGTTTAATTACAAACATATGAGTTAAATATGTTATGTGAAGTAACAAAAGTTGAAAATAGGATTTTATGGCTAGAGAATCCTATATAGAGTATATGCATATTTTTTTTATGAGGGTTTGATAATTGGTGATGATATCTTATGAGTATGGCATTTTGAATGATTAAATGCATTATATGGTAAAGCGTAAACAATTGAGATAAATTGTTTATAAATTTAAGAAGTGATTAAAATATTGTTATAATATTAATGATATTAGATTATGAGATTATTAAGTGATTGATAACATGGGGATATTCTTGAATCCGGATAAATTATATTATAAATGTTTAATATTTATCCTTTATCTCATTTGATTGATTCTTTATATCATTATCATCATGCTTATATTATATTGAAAAAGTCATCGTGGCTTTTGTGTGCATAGATGGACTTGGTATGATTATGACGAGGATTGTTTGGTATAATCATAACAGTAATTGAAAACACGATTATCTTTGGCCGTAGTGCATGGATAATTTGTGGTCGTGATCTTAATGAATACACGATTATCTTTGGTACGTAGTCGTGGATAATTTATTAATGGTAATCTTAATGAATATACGATTATCTTTAGTAGTAGTGCATGGATAATTTGTGGTCGTGATACTAATGAATACGATTATCTTTGGTGTAAGACCCCGACTTTTATAAATAAAGATGAATTTTTTCTATAAATATTATTTTTGAATATTATGGAATAAATTTGATATAATGTTATAGTTGTGGGTAATATTTATAAATTTTGCAAAGTATGCAAGTTGTTATAAAATATTCGTTTGGTGGGAATATTCTTTTTGTTAGGGAATATTAGTATAATGGCTCAATCATTGGTGGACCCCATTATGTAATTATTATCGGATTGAAAAAACGACAAAACATTTTATAAAAATAACTTGGTAGGAGGTGTTACCGTTAAAAGCTGTTGAACTACCGGTGGTAAAAGTACAATGCGATGTCTGGCGTAGTTGTATAGTAGCAAACGGTATTGATTATTGATCTTTACGTGAAAGTCACTCAAATATGCTTTCAATTATTACTTTCAATAATTCTTTAATCATATATCTCTTATATTATTGATTCAATTATTATCACGGTATCATCCGTATAATATGTTCTAGTATTAAATCAATAATTGAGACGACAAGTTATAAATGATTAATAATTGTTGAAAGATTAAATATGTGTTGATGAAAAAAATGATTTGTGGTAAGTTTGATTATTTTATGGGGGCTCATATGTCATCATCTAAGAGTCTCTTCGTCGATAGTAATTACCTAAATCAATCGATAGTAATTACCCTTGTGAATAGTATTTACCTTCAATCGATAGTAATTACCTTCGTCGATAGTAATTACCCTTGTGAATAGTATTTACCTTCAATCGATAGTATTTACCTTACGTTAATAGTAATTACCTTTACCAGACGTCCGAACCACTTGTCGTTTCACATTACTGAGCGTCGAACCACTTGTCGTTTCACATTACAGGCGTCCGAACCACTTGTGTCGTTTCACATTACGGGCGATCAAACCACTTTTCTTTTCACATCATTAGTCGTCAAGCCACTTGCCTTTTCACACAGCGGATCTTAAGCTAGAAATCTTCTATAAATAGAGGCCTGAGGCTTCATTATTTTTCACGAATTTATTCAAGCTATATAGAGAGAAAGTATAGAGAGAATAAGAGAAAGAAGAAGAGTATTTTGTTACTACACTGCTTCTTTGCGAGTATTCAATCTCCTACCAAATGTAAGGGGTGTTATTCTTTCTTATTCATGAAGAAAACTGTTGTTATTCCATTGCTTATTATTCATTGGAATAACTTTGTGTTATCTATGGTTTACCTATACTTGGTGACATTCTTCTATTATTACATTTGGAACATCACATGCATGTGTGTTTACACCTGACTGGTTCTTTCTTTATTATTATTCATTTGGAACATCACATGCATGCGTTTCTGTACGGACACAATTCCGTTATTTATTATTCTATTGGAATAACTTTGCACGTCGGATTCTATCGCGTGCATGGTGATTTCTTTTGTTATTCCATTCTTTATTATACCCAGTTGGTTAAAACTTTGACTTCTATACTCCATGAAATTAGTGGAATATCCTTGATATTTGCGCTTCATCCAAAGATATCCTTTCATGGAAATATTCTTCTCGATATTCTTGAATTTTACTCTACAAAGCGATGTCGTGTTGTGAGTTTGGATGTTATTGGTTCTGGATAAATTAATTCTTGAACTTGTTTTATTGAATTCTTATATCATTGTCATCATCCTCATGTTTATATTTTTTTTAAATTCATCGTGGCTTTTGAATGCATAGATGGACTTGGTATGATTATGACGGAGACTATTCGGGTGTAATCATGGTAGTAATGTTACAAATGATGTGGTAAAAATCCTCGATTAGTAGTAGTGAATTGATGTGCACGATTGTTGGCATGATCATGACCATTAATGAATACACAAATATTCTTGGCCCGTAGTGCATGAATAATTGTGGTCGTGATACTTAAAGAATATCCTTGGCCGTAGTAGTGCGGGTGATTCGATGATGTGGAATATTTATTAAAGTGTGAGTCTCAAATTTATAACAATGATGAAAAACCTTTTAAAACCTAAAAGATAGTAGACTTTATTTTCTACTTGACTCTTTTAATGGATTGCGTATTCATTGCAGCTTAAACCGGTTGTCATTGTATTTTATCGGTTTAACATTGTTGAAGACTATTGATAATTTATTACGCATTATCTTAGTCATAATATTTCTTCTTGGGCTAGTTGAGCTCACCCTTTCTTTCACCTTCTCTTGAGGAAAATGATAATATAAATTTGGGACGAGTCGGGAAAGCAGTGATGGTCTTGAAGATAGCATTAGTAGTCCTCACTATTCTCGTGAAATAGTGTGATAATAATTGTAATGAGGACTCCTTTTTGAGTTTGTATAATATCTAGTAGACGATATTTGTATTTAAACTCACGGTTTATGTCGTATTATTATACCACGGCAGTTATGTTAATAAGTTGTATTTAAATTACATGCCATGTAAGTGGCGACCCAAGATGGGTGATGTATACCTAATTTTGGGCGTCACATTTGCACGTGTAGTGCATGGATAATTGTGGTCGTGATACTAATGAATACACGATTATCTTTAGTAGTAGTGCATGGATAATTTGTGGTCGTTGATACTAATGAATACACGATTATCTTTGGTAGTAGTGCATGGATAATTTGTGGTGCGTGATACTAATGAATACACGATTATCTTTAGGTAGTAGTGTATGGATAATTTGTGGTCATGATACTAATGAATACACGATTATCTTTGGTAGTAGTAGTAATGGATAATTAAGTGGTCGTGATACTTAATGAATATCCTTGGCACGTAGTGCGGGGATGATTCGATGATATGGATTAATTATTGAGCTAAGTATCGTGAATGAAATATTAATTCATGGATGTGGTAAAAGTCATCTTTGGTAGTAGTGCATTGATAGACTTGGTATGATTATGACCACGGATTATTCGGTATAATCATGGCCAGTATTGAAAACACGAATATCCTTGGCGATGGTGCATGGATAATTCGTGGTTGTGATACTATTAAGTGCGTCTCGGCATTATTGGTTTTCTGAGTTGTATATCTTTTAGCTTTTAGTGCAAAGATGAATTGTTAATGAATATCTTTGGCGGATTACGAAGATGAATTTAATATTTTCAACGATAAAGGTATTCAAGGTATCCTCACCTCTTTATCATATCAGTCGTACGTTACCCTAATTTCGAGGGCAAAATTCCATAAGGAGGAGATTGTGAGACCCCAGATTTTATCGATAAAGATTTAAATTTTGTTGAAATAATTTTTAATATTATGGTGTGAATTTGAGATAATATTATAGTTGTGGGTAGTATTTATAAATTTTGCAAAGTATGCAAGTGGTTATATTATATTGATTGGTGGGGAATATTAGGTTTAGCGAGGAATATTAAATGCAATGACTCAATCATTGGTGGACCTATAATGAAATTATTGTCGGATTGAAAAAAGACAAAAATATTTTATTGAAATAACGGCGGAAGTTTCTACCGTTGATCTTGTTGAACTACTTGGTAGTAAAAAATGCGATGTCGTGTGGTTGCATAATAGTAGCACACGGTATTGATTATTGATGCTTATGAGAAATCAACTCGGTTTGATTCCATTATTGTCGATTAATAATATGAATTATTATAAGCGATAATGACGTTTTGTTTTATTCAGTATTATTAACGTAATAAAAGCGAAACATCTTTTATATAAAAGCGAATACTTTATTAAAGTTATTACATAAATAGAATATATTATATTTTATTATGCATAGTGTTGCATAGTGTGTTTTTGCATAGTGTTGCATAGTGTTTGCATAGTAAAATGTTTTATATAAATAGAATATATGATATTTTATTTAAAAGATTTTGCTTTAAATATGGACCCGTCAGATTAAAGTAAATCAATCTGGACCGTTCATGGATTAATTACTATGCATTCTATTTTCCTATAAATAGAAGCTCATTCCTTCATTATTTTCTTACAATTCAATCTTGAAACTCTAGAGAGAAATTATAGAGAGAAGCTATGAGAGAAAATCTATAGAGAGAAGAAGAAGAAAGTATTCGGTACTTCACTACTTTGATATCCGATTATCTTTTATGGTAAGGGATATTATTTGTTGTGCAAGTAAAGGGTGTTATTCTTTCTTCTTGAAGAGAACTTACATTATTCCATTCATTATTATTACATTGTAATAACTTTTGTAAAAAGTGGCATACCCTATACATAACCTCGTATCTGCCAGATACCCTATACTTGGTGAAATCCTTATATTATTCCATTCTTATTTATTACATTGGAATAACTCAGTATCTGCTGAATCCCCTATACTTGGTGATCTTCTTCTTCATTATTCCATTCTTTATTATTACATTGGAATATCACATGCATGTGTTTTACACCGACTTCAGTTCCATTGTTTATTATTCCACATTTATTATTACATTTGGAATATCACATGCGTATGTTTTACAATTTTACTGGTTCCATTGTTTATTATTCAAAGATTTATTATTCTGTGGATCATCCTGCATGCGTGTGAATTTCACGACTGGTTTCCGTTATTATTATTACATTGGAATAACTTTGTCATGCATGCAATCTGCATGCATGGTGATTTCTTTTGTTATTCCATTCTTTATTATACCCAAATGGTTAAAACTTTGACTTCTATACTCCATGAAATTACTAGAATATCCTTGATATTTGCGTTTCATCCAATATCTTTTCATGGAAATATTCTTGATCATTCTTGAATTTTACTCTACAAAACAAAGTATCTTGTTGACAATTTGGGCGTTCTCTAATTCCCGGATAAAATAATTCTTGAACTTGTTTTATTGAATTATTATGTCATTGTCATCATCCTCATGATATATATATATGTTATCTTTGGCTTACGTGCATAGATGAACTTAGTATGATTATGACCGGGATCATTCGGTATAATCATGGCTTGTTATAAATGATGTGATAAAAGTCCTCGGTGGCACGTAATGCGTGATGGATAGTTTTTGGTATGATTATGACCGGGGGTGATTCGGTATAGTCGTGACCATTGATAATTTGATGAAAATCCTTGGCCAGGTAGTGCGGGGATGATTAGATGTGGTGGTTTATTTATTAAAAATTTGAGTCTCAGTGATAAAAATTGATGAAAACCTTTTAAAACCTAAAAGATAGTAGATTTTATTCTCTACTTGACTCTTTTAATGGATTGCGTATTCATTGCTATGATTAAACCGGTTGTCTATTGTATTTTATCGGTTTAACAACATGTTGAAGGCTAATGATAATTTATTACGCATTATCTTAGTCGTAATATTTCTTCTTTGGGCTAGTTGAGCTCACCCTTTCTTTCAATTGTTCTCTTGAGGAAATGAGAACATAAATTTGGAGACGAGTCGGGGAGCGGAGTAATGGTCCGAGGGATAGCATTAGTAGTCCTCACTATTACGTGAAATAGTGTGATAATAGTTGTAATGAGGACTCCTTTTGAGTTTTGTATAATATCTAGTAGACAATATTTGTATTCAAACTCACGGTTTATGTCGTATTGTACCTGACAGTTATATTAGTAAGTTATATTTGAATTTATATACCATGTAAGTGGCGACCCAAGATGGGTGGCGTATACCCTAATTTTGGGGGCGTCACAACTATATAAACATGTGTTTTGGTTGCTATGATATAAGTGGTTGATTCTTATCGCTATAAAACTTTTTTTATTCTTTGTCATATATACCTGCTTTATTTACTATTATATTACTTGTTTGGTTACTATGTTACAAGCTGTTTGATTACTATTATATAATTGTTTGGTTACTTATTATGTATGTTCTATATATATTTTTGTTACCATCATATAAACCGATATGTTGATATATAAATATGTTTTGGTTATTATGATAAAAGTTGTTGGTTACTATCATATAAGCTGTTTTGTGGCGCTTCCCAAATAGGTATACATCACCCATTCGAGTTGTCAATACATGGTACGTAAAAACAACTACAACTTTATTATTACAACAATGAAAAGCGTGAGTTTAAATACAAATATTATCTTCTGAACAATATTTATACTCACAAAATCCTCATCACATTTATTGATACATTATTTTACAAAAATGGTGAGGACTACTAAACAATCCTTTTTCTAAAACCTTCATTCCATACCCCGACTACGTACTTCGCTATATTCTCGCCTCCCGGAGAAGAATGGAACAAA